>MKEJ01057393.1:0-20254 GCA_001753735.1 Embelia ribes
TTTTACTGATGCAAATAAATAATATTTTTACTTTTAAGAACTAAATACAAAAGTAATTTGCTTTTGTAGTCCACCAAACAAACCCATATATACCAGTAAGATAAGCCAGTTCAAAAATTCCTGCCAGTGTACTTGGATAAACATTACCTTTTCATAAAAGTTTAAGAAGCAATTGCAACATAAAAAATCCGCTACAAAATCTTGATTATCAGTCACTTTCGCAAGAAAATTTTGGTTTAAGTTTCTCTAAGTAGGCTCACGCATAATGAATGTTACAGAGTATATGACCTACTCTACGAGCCTATTAAAATTAAATGCATTATTGCCAAGGGTTCTTTCTTGATCCACTTGTCTTTGATCTTGTTGAGCTAGTTTTCTGCAAAAAGAAGATATAGAGAGGTGATAAGTGGATAAAATGCACAAATTCACATGTTAAAAGTCTATAAAAAACCCATCAGCTGAATATACCGTCTTTGATTTCTTTGTCTTTCCTTTGATTCTGTTCCTCAGAGGTTTTAACTTGTATATTCGAACCATCCAATGGTGTGTCGTGAATACCTGGAAGAAATATAAGCCCGGTTAGATTATGTTCGGGAAGAACCCAAAGAATGAGTAGAGGAAATGAAATTCATCAACTCAAGTAAGATGGCATGATAATTGCTGTCATTCAAGATAAAAACATGGGAATTTCATTCTCATAAACTGGCAAACAAAGCCAGCAGACATGGTGGCGTGTAGGCATGTTTGTGCTTTCTATGCCTTTTGACCCATTCTTTTGCAGCCAAAACTAGTTAGGCTTAAAAAAGGAGATGATAAATCGTAAAAGTTTTCTAATAAATAAATAAAAGAGAAGGAAACTGGGTAAGCCAAGTTAGGACACTAGATCCCTCTAGCATACTTTTGATCAAAATGGGAACGACAATAGTCAGCTACATACTTTTAGGAGTTTTTACATGCCAGATTTTATAACGTAACCTACATGCTTTTAACCAATAAGTAACAAATACGCCGAAGTCCTGCGATTTTAAGTAGAGTTCAAAATTTTATGAATTTTTCATCCCATATCTAACTAAGAGTTATCTTACCTCCTCAAAATGAGTAAGCTTGAAATATTTCTTCCCTATTTCAGTCCTCCTTACTCTATCAAAGCCTTTACCATCTGTCTCCACAAATCTAAAGTAGCACAAAGAAAGTCAACAAACAAGCATAAAGTATAAGATATAACAAATTCCATGGAGACAAAACAGGCGCACAAAATGTATGGATATAAACAAGGCATACCTGTAATACGAGAGTTTGTACATGAGGGAATTTAACATGGTTGGAGTGGCTTCAGAATCTATCCGGTACTGGCCATCCCTCTATCAGGAAGATGAACAAGGTACAGTTAGATTAGATCAAATTATTAGTAGCTACACAATTTTTCCTCCTTTCCGGAAACAATAAATAACATCACCCTGTCAAGCTCAAAAGAATAATGGGCACATAATATATATGTATGCATAAAGCTTATATGAAAACAGAAATGCTGAACAATAACTTGCAGTATTCTTTAAGTTATTGTGGATGATTCTCCGTCCAGTCAAAAAAAAAAAAAAAGAAGATTTTTCATCAAACTTGACCTTACAAATTTATAATCCAGACAAAGATTAGGATGCAACTGCAAGAGTTCCTTGAAACATCAGTACATAGTTTCACTTCACCAACCATTTCATTACGTGCTTGTCCCCATGGCAGTCAAGCAAGTGACGAACGGTATCCAGCTCTCCTCACCAAGATTTTAATAACTACTTTCACCCAGACCCTATACGATTTTGAGAACAGTTCACAAAAGCATGTGCTACAAACCACCATTAATTTATCAAAAATAAAATTGGCCAACAATGACCAAATTTGTTTCAACAGAATGCATGTGGCCCCTCTCAAACTTTCTGCATTTTCCGCTGCACATGATCATGCCCTATAGCTTTTTCTGTTTCAGATATTGGGTTTGGAGAAGGAGGTTGCAGCTTAATGTGATGGGTCAAAGAATGCAAGTGAAAACATTGAAGGCAATTTAGAGAAAATTAACTCCGCGTGCATTGGCTCTCAGTCAGACTCCTACACATGCTTTGGAGTCTAGAGAAAAAGATCGACAAGGTCAATGAAAGGCTAAATTTATGAGAGAATAATATAGTAGCACGCAAACGTTACATGAGAAATTCACAACACACTGACATTTGGACAAACCAATGGACCCAGTACAGCTAAAAGTTGCGATAAGACATGGAACTCAACAATTTAGACAAATCCAGTTTATCTAAGGTCTGGCTAATTCTTGCCCATCTTGGTTCACAGAGAATATATTAGTCATAACAAGAGTGCAGAGACCGAACCTTTACCCTGTACACAATTCATTGGTAATAACCGATGTACTAGCTCAAATTCAATGAATAACTGAGATATCTACTTACCAGATAATCAGGTTCTTTGATATGAGGAAATACACCACCACCAATACGAACCATCCACAAGAATTTATTAATATCATCACTTGGATATCCAACAAGACCTGAAAATGAAACTCGCGAATGTTATCCTTTTTAACCCTAGAGGCCAAGAATAAGTGACTCTCCGCAACATTATATAGCTGACCTCCAAAGACAACAAGAACATATTTCACATCCAAGGAGTTAAATATTTCCCACGCTGCTTTCTCAGGAGAAGACATGGCAGTGCCAACAGTAGCAATATGCGTGTTATTCCAAGTATTATTATCAACAATGACAGTACGGTTGGCCATAGCAGTTGTTTGATAACCGTAATCCCACCAAGATGCTACCTGCAAGTGAACCAACAAAAAAAAAAAAAAAAAAGACAGTCAACCTAATATCTTTATTTGCTGCAGCCTACTGTTAACTCGACGCATGGTTTCACAAACAGATGTCATTTGTAGATTCAATTTGGAAAAGGATAAATAAGAACTCCAATTTGAAAAAGGATAAATAAGAACCCGAAACCTTCCACAACTACAGATATTAAACACTTTTTAATATTCAGAGAGAGAAGACATATTCTCAGCACATTCATTATTGTTCGTGCCATGTGGCAGATAAAAATGACAAGAATACTAACAATCAAACTCCCAACATCCATCGTGGAAGTGGGAATGACCCTATCTCAAGATCAAGAGACAAATGACGAGAAAAGTAGGCAAAGAATGATCAAATACTTACTTTATCGTCCACCTCAGTGTTGTGGCTCAACCATCCATAAGCCTCTCGAAAATCGTCAAACACATGAAGACCGTCATTAGTCTGAGATGTTAAAACGATAGAAGGTGCTGAGTAAGCTTCTGCAGCAGCCCAGACACAATGAACCTACATAAGGACAACAATCTGCTTGTCAAGAGAAAACTGAAGTGTACAGTTAGAACACTTGTCAATGCCATGAAATTAAGGAAACCCACAACGGTAACCTCCAACCTTTATGCAGAAGAAAATACTATGAGGACTAAAATGTGCAACTTATCAATTAATAAATAACCAAAAGAAAAAACGAACAAACAAACAAAGACTTCGTGCTTGTGCTTTAGATGTATATGAAGATTGTATTGTAACTTTAAAGTATTTCATGCTAAAGAAAGATTAAGTCACCACCAGTTTCCTGAGATACAACTGAATATTTGAAGCAAATTCATGGGCTAATAGCTTCATAAAAATATAAAAAAGTGAAACTTCAATAGAAACAAACAAAAAAGCGATCTGAAACTGAAAAAACAGAACATTATTTCAATTAATAGCAGAAGCGGAGAAAAGGACTATTTCTCAGCTATTGTAATAAATTTTTTTAACAAAATATCCGGCTATTCCCCTTCTATTTTTTCTTCTGGGCAACAAAATTTAAACAGTAAGTGGGGGAATGGAAAGGGACATACTACTATCGATGACCAAGTTGAACATATACTAAGCATCAGTGCCTACACTTCCAGGCACTCCAACCACGTTTATCGAAATTCCGATTCTGATATTCGCACAAACTTAGACCTGCTTGCCTTCATGAGAATCAATGGTCCAGAAAGTAGTATAGTATTTCAGAAACTTACCTCTGTACCCCCCATTATTAGACCTTGATAAACTTTTCTTTGGCGAAGTCACACTTATCAGTGTAACCCCAGTGAATATTTATGACTAGTTCTCTACTGAGCTAACACTAGTAAACCTCACATTAGTCATATTCTTTAACAGTCCAAAATTTTCGGGGTACTAACTGCAGGTTTTTGAAGTTTGGGGGATGGATACAACCTGACAGATAGTGGTGCAAGAAAAACACAGATAAAAAGATCAACAAGCAAAAAGAATATAAACGTCAGCTTCAGTTTCAATTTGCTCCAAAAAATGTAGTGGCGTACCTAGAAAAAGAACAAAGTAATTACCTATATCCCCATTACCAGAGCTATTATAAGAGGATTCTTGCCAAGTAACAAAAAGAGGAATTCAGTCTTCACGGACCAGCCAGAAAGGGAAAATTTAGCGATTTAAAAGAAAAGCTAAAACTAGTTCTAAGGCACTTCCCAAATCAAAATTCCCATAATTACTATTCTTGACATGAACCATGAAGTAAAAAAGGATAGGTAGATGCAGATAAGTAAAGCTCCAGTAATGATGATATACAAAGGAACATAAAACACATTAAAAAAAGCTAACAATGGCTAATAGACAAAAGGAAAAGCAAATAGACATACTAGAAACAAAGTAAACTCATACTACTGCATCATTCTAAAAACCAACAAGCCATTGTTGACAAAATCTAAGAGGAGAGTGAAGGAGGCATACCACATAAAAAGCGACCAACAGCACAAGTAAGAAAATGGCAATAACAGATGCTTCCAGCGGTAAAATCAGAAGCCTCTTTCCCATCTTAGGCTTCACATTAGTTTTATCTATATTCTCCTTTTCCTTTTCTTTTTCCTTTTCCTTTTTCTTGCTCTTTCTTGAAGCCCTTTCCTTAGACGAATCTTCATTCTTTTTTGAAGGTCTTTCTTTCACTGAATCCTCACTTTTCTGAGTCTTCATTGTCTCAGTATTTGTGGCAACCCCACTAGGACTCGCATCCCCTGCCTAGTAGACAGCACCAGTAAAACATATTATATTACTACCCAAGAAGTTGAAATTTTTGTTGCTGAATGGTTGGAAGAATGTAACAAAAGAAATGGAGGTTAAGGAATAGCTTACATCGGCCTCGGAATTTTCTGATATTCCAAGTAACTGAAGTTTTATTGAACGGGTAAAGGCATCGAAAGATTCTGAGAGAGCAATTCCAGATAGTATGCATGCAGCTGGAGCAAGCACAAGCATTAGGCGCACCTGCAGTATCATAACAAGAACAATGATGAGTAAAAACCTATGTATTATTTGGAGCAATAATTTTCCAAAAAAATTTTGAAAAGGAAAATTTTCTTATACGCGTGCATTTTTACAGGAAACAAGAAGCAAAAAAAAAAATTCATTTCATTTTTCTACCCAAATCCTAGCCAAACATAACTTACATCACAGCGCAACTAACAACATGGAAATAGAAAGAGAAATTGGCCTTACCATGACTCCAGAAAAGTATACTGAGGTTACAATATAAAGCACCACAAAAGAGCTTGCATCAGTTAGTGGTAAAAAGCAGGCCTGCCAAGAACATAGAATGACAAAATGGCAATGAGTAATTCAAACCTTGTCACAGCCAGCAATAAACTAGAGCGAAAAGAAGTCCAATGGCAACCAGCACAACACTCGCACTTAACATCTAGAACTTACAATAATGCCAGCTGGAACAAGGAATGCCAAAACGTTGATGTCCATAAAATAGGAAGGCCAGGTAGGCGGTTGATGTTCACTGACACTCGCAATAATTGGTATATATTTGCTTGCATACGTTCTGTCACGCATCATTAGGCAACAGATTGTCATAAAGCTGATACGATACGACTATCTTTTGGGAGTACAACAGTTATTCAAGCAAACTGCAAGATAAGTTACTTACGGATCAAGCAAGCTCAAACTTCTCCCACTCCATCCCTTTGTTGGGCTGGAAGCTACCAGGGCTATCAATATGGCTACAACTGCAACACATACTACCCTGAAAAAGTAGAAAATAATTACATAGCAAGTTAATACCCAATCCTGTACCATCAATATCACTCCTTTATTAGGATTGTTAGTACAGAACATGCACAGGACAAACAAATTATATATAAGGAACACTTACAAGCCAACAGATACAACAAGGGTAGCAGCTACTTTAAACATTTTCGGGGACAGGATCCCTTTGATATAATATGCCAGAGCCACCACATGGATAATAATAAAAACCTGTATAAAGAAAACTGATGTTCAGAAAAAGCTTAAGCCAACTAGATGTAGGAGGTATCCAATTCCGAATCATGAAATGTAAAAGGATCAAACAAATTGCTAGTCAAATTTAACATGGCTAATAATAGAAACCTTATAAAGAAAATTGATCAGAATAACAAAAAAGGAAATTTTCATTGAAGGGTAAAATTTTGCTTCTTTCGGATCAACATACGTAGCTTTATAAGTTTTTATTAGAACAACAAGACAGGATTCTCCTCATAATTTTCATTTTCAAACAGGAAAGTACAAAGATGCCACCTAATATTTTACAATGTTCCCGACCCAGAGCCTCCTCCTTAGGGAAAATTTTGGCTCAATAATGATAACAACAAAAGACCAACTAAATCAAAGAATTCTAGCAGTGTCTTCCAACTTACAAAGAGCTTTTCCATGTCAGGCCAATAGAGTCATAAACCATGTATTCTCCTTCCCTTTATCGGACTTGTTGTGGAATCTTTTGATTATTTAGCTTCAAAAATAAGATGCTAGATACGAACTAATGCCTAACAAGGTCCCTTTTGCAAAAGTAAGAATTACCAAAAATGACGCAAAATGTTCGGATGTCATGACCGCATTAAATCCAACAACAGGTACCAATGCAGCTAACAATGTTCCCAAGACAACCTGTAATTAGAAAGAAAACAACACTTGAGCAACCACACAGAAGACTTCTATATAAAAACATTTGAAGCATGCTCTTAATTTTAATCAAAAGTACTTATTTACTTATATATTTCAAAGAAAGAAGGGAAAAGTGATAGTAAAACCAGTAAGTTCTAAGGCAAAATAAAACCAGACCGTCCTTGCCACCTATAGTTGGATTGCTATCTCCTCTACTAATAAAAGCATAATGTTTTAAAATCAATTTGATTTAATTTTTAACTTCATTTACTTGAGGCACTAGTAACATAAGAAGTGGGAAACGGAGGGTAAAATCACACTGACACAAATTAAGATAATAGATATCTAAACCTACATATTGGCAGAGAAACAAAACAGTAGGAAACAAGTTGGAGGTGGTCGGGTGGGGGAACTAATTTGAATAATATGTATATCAATTTAGTGATGTGGAGTGCTATTCAACTGTTGTTCTACATTCAGCATCCTTCTATACGAAAGCATCACCTGCTACAAGTGTTATCTATTGAATCTTAACAAGACACTTACCAGTGGAGCATAAGCAATATACAGTCGAGAAGAATATCGACCAGTTACAATGCATAGGAGGACATGCATCGGTATAAGATTAATAATAAAGGTGTATCCTCCCCAAGAGCAAACCTGAAAAAAATATATTTTTTCTGACAGAAATAAATTGATTTGATGAATATATACGAATGAAGAGAGAAATTAAAGAATAAAACCTACCATGTAAAAGTATGCTATGGCATTTAGTGTGGCGTAAAAAAGGGATCCTGTGTTCAACGTCTGGATTAAACGAGCAGATAGAGAAAATAGTTAAGTATGAGTGGCACTAGCAAAGTAAGATCTAATACAGAGGAGAAAAAAGAGACATACAGATTGTTACACGCTAGAATGGATAACAAGACATAATATAGGAACTAGGTAAAAAAAGGGGATTAATGCGCTGACTTTACAAAAGTATAACCTTTATATATAGATAGAAGGTGAAGATTAAAGCGAATATAGCAACAGCTTCATTGTCATAACTTCCAGCCACAGATCGAGATATATAAGATGGAACCTGTAGAAAATAATAAACCAAAGGCATCAATGACATGTTTCAGGAAATTATGTTCGAATTATAAAGTTAATTATTAGTACATAGCAACGGACTCCTGGCCAAATTCTACTATATTCGACTGAATATAAGAACATGTTTTACGAAAATAGCTTGTCTTTCAAAATGGTAAGATGAAAGCTAGAATGTTAAACAAAAAAATATATATAAAATAATAAGAATGAAACAAGACCTAATGAAACTGAGCCTTGTTTTCTTCTTTTGACTACAAAGACATCACTTTCAACCAAATCAAATAAGAAAAACAGAGTCCTCGTTGCCTTGGAAACAGAAGTGCTGCTAAATGTTGGCATTACAGCTCAAACTTCCAATTCCAAAGTTTCATACAAAGAATAAACATATAAACTAAGCATATATTACCATGGCCAATAACGCTGCAGCAGTTAGTCCAGCACCAGTCCCCTTGACTTCCTACATAAAGATACAATAAGAGAAGATTGACAGAGCTCAGTTGGCAAAAGCCTCACATTAAGCAAACTTAAAAAAACAATATGAATTTGAAGAAGTACAAGTCACATAAGAAATCATCCCATACAAAGAGTGAACCTTTGTCAGAAGGTAGGTTGCCCAGGCAGCATTGGCAGAGAACACAGGCGCTGTGAACACACAAACAGTTTCAACAGACAGAGGAATATTCAAAGAATGTAGTATCCTGCAATAGAAAAATAATGAATCAGAACCACTACAGCAGAAATCTCACGGACCACACTCGTGTCTGTCTTTTAGCATGAGAGAACTTCAATCATTAAGGGATGCAAATGATCTGAGCCGTTCATGAACACGCTCGGGCTCGGCTCGGGCTCTTTTATTTTACTAAATGATCCAAGCCTGAACAACAAAATAGGGTTTATTAGATAAACGAACCGAGTTTGAACAACTTCCGACTTGGCGCGTTAAGGGTTCTGGCTCATTTGATTCATGTATTTGTATGCATATATTTTAAATTGGAGATACATAAACACATATAGTTCATGCTAAATCTAATAAATTAAGAAAAACGTATCCTATTAACTAAATGATGCATTTTTTTAATAACAATTAGTTGATATATTAGTTGTTATGCAATTATTAGTTGATGATTCTATAAAAGATTCAATTTAATGTCTATTTTACTATTTAATTGATAAATAATACTCCCTCCATCTAAGAATTATTGGATGGTTTGACTTGACACACAGTTTTATACAATTTCAAATTTCAAATTTGAATTGGTGCTAAATTGACCCTATTAATGGTTGATTTGACTTTAACCCCTAATAATTGAAAGAGTAATATAGGTAATTTATTTTATATTGTGATGATTTTTATGTCCTAAGTAAAAGTATCCAATTATTTTTGGACATTCCAATTTAGAAATGTGCTCAATTATTTGTGGACGGATGGAGTATTCAATGCGTTGGGGGGAGAGTTCCCTAAATTAGATTGTCAAAAATTTAGGACAGGGGTTCATTTAGTAGCATTCCTAGGACACTCCCACCAGTCACTTGATAGCGCCTCTATACTAAATTTTAGGGATTAAATTTAGGGGATGATCAAATGACTGAATGAATAGCTTAAACTTATATATAAATAAAAATCCAATTTTGAAACGAAAGCTCCCTTTTATAATTCTATCAAACTATCCCTCGAAAATTTTAATTGACTACCCATAAAGAAGAAGAATTGAACAATTTTCTAAAGAATATTGTGATGATAAAAAATGATGACAAAGCAAGAAGAAAAAAGATATTGAATAGTTATTATTGTAAGCGATTCAATTGTTTCACCAGTGCATTTAATACTTTTTAATCCCCTAACAATAGGGGTTTGCTACAATGATCCAAGTTCAGGAGCAAAATACTTGTTCCCAATACTATTTCAAGTTTAGAAAATATGTTATGGTCATTCCTTATATTCCAATAACTATTTTAAAGTTTTGAGGTACTAGAAATTATAATTTAAGCGATGAGAATAGATGTAATGGTGGGAATACCCCTTGTTAATTCTAATTGTGTCTGTTTCCTAGGGTTGATGTGTATATATATATATTTTCTTAATATTGAGTGTTTGCTATTTTTTGGTAACATGGATGGAATTTAATAGCTGTCAATGTACAACAAGACTAGAAACAGGGGATTGGCATTCGTCACCATGGGCTCCTATGAAGAAGCTTTGGCCGCTCTCAGTAACCTGGAGTCCTTTGTAAGCGTTTTTGTTTTCTACCTTGGGTTTTAAGATTCAATTTCCACTATAGTATTTGATGACATTTGTGCACTATGGTAACTGTTTTTTATATTTTCCCAACGGGGCATCTTTTGTAAAAAAATGCTGACGTGCAGCGTTGAGGAATAGCATTTCCCTTAGATTCTGGTAGTGAAATAGCCATTTTGACTACAAAGTCGAGCCGAATATATGGTCAATTTACCTGTGGTTGGTGAATGAGGCAGCTTATATCTTGGTTGCGAGGATTGGTTTATCACAAAAATGAAAACAGGGCAGGAAGGACATGGTTTTTGAAAGTTTTGTTCTTTGACAGTCTTGAAACCAGTGAAATGATGAGAATTTCCGAAACCAATATTTGTGAAAGAATTAAAGAATTACACTGTCAGTTTTAAAAAAAGAGAAGTTCTTAGTTCTAACTTCTAAGATGTTTGTGGTAAGAATTTCAATGTATATCCTTTTCTAAAACTGAAGTTTGCTCGATTGTTTTTTGTGTTGCTAGGAATTTGAGGGACGTACGTTGAAGCTGGCATGGGCAAAACCAAGGAAGAAGAAACAGCCTCCTAGTATCCCACCTAAGTTGGCACCGATCCACAATTTGTTTGTTGCAAATTTGCCTTTTCAAGCGAGGGCTCGTGACCTTAAGGAATTTTTCAACTCCAATAACGGAAATTCTGCTTCTGCCGAAATTATATTTTATGACAATCCAAGAAGGTCTGCCGGGTATGGATTTGTTTCTTTCTATACCAAGGAGGATGCTGAGGCTGCACTCTCAGTTTTCCAAGGGAAGGTACTGTCATTTTACCAGGCTATGTTTAGTGTTTATTTTGTTGCATTGGTTCTTTATATTAAGAAAAGAAAATATGCTTAATGAAACATATAATTTGATAATTGGAGAAATAAATCACTTGTTTTCACATTAAATCACCTAAGCACTTGGTGTGTTACCGAAAGTTGCATATTTTTTTTTTTGGAATGACAGGCAATTTGATTATTGCTTACTTCTATATATACTTTGGAGGTAAAAAAGAACATGGCCAATACCATTTAAGCCATTATATATGTTTTGTTTGTCCTCCAATATGTATCATGTTAAGAAAGAAGTTTTACGCACCATTTGGTATTTTTCATCATTCGAAGGTTTTGGCCTTATAGGTTTTACTGTTAAAAAGTTGTTTTGCTATTCGGTTTTAGTTTTAGGTTTTCGAGAAGCGAGGCTCCAACAATTGTACCAATATCATTTGTTTTTTGTTTTATGTCAGAGAACTGCTTTACAAAATCCAATGTTGAAAATGCGTGTCCAAAAACGTAGTCTAAAAATTCATTTTCAAAACTTGGTCTAGACAAACCTTTGTTACCCGACTGGCGACTATGGACATAATAAAAATATGTTTTTTTTTTGTACTTGTGAATTTAGTATAGCTTACAATGGCAAAAAACAGCTGATGTCATGTGATGCTTATTTTTGGCTTATTAGCCACCACATGAAAGCTTGAAAGACTTTACCTGGTGTGTGTGTAACGTTCTCCTTACAAATTGTTTTGTAGGAATTTATGGGCAAGTCAATTCGAGTTGCACGTAGCAAGAGATTTTTGAGACCGGGAACACAAGTGAGTATTCAAGCTGAAACTAAATCAACGGAAAAATCAGAAGCGGCTGTCTGATATTTGATGTTTGCTATTTTCCCTTTCCATTTTCGGTTACTTAAATAGTGTTGTTTCATGATTTCGTTGTGTATATAAAAGCTTGTACAATCTGAGGTTCCTCTATTTCCTCGTTTACATGGAATATATATAGTTCTGAGTTTCCATTATTACGAGTTCTTTTTTTTTTGTCTATAAATTTTCGGTAGTGAAGTTTTGTTTTTTGCGAGCCTAAATGAACTAGTATTGTTTCCGGCTTACGCAATCAATGCCAATGAAATCGACAGTTATAAAAGTCAATACTGTAATGAAAGAATCGGGCTATTCCTTTTATTTTTATTTTTGATATCGTAAATAAATGATTGGAGATGGAAAATTTCCGTAAGCTTTTGACTTGAGCTATATCAAGTTGCTCAACTCGAGAAGTCTTTTAGTTCCCTTGATGTCGCCTCTGTTTTGGAGAAAAGAAAATTGATGAATTTGAATTATTTGATTGCACAAATTCGAGTTGCTGACACTTGAATTGAGGTCTTGATAATCTTTTATTCATCTTCGGGTACGTAGGAATGGAAATTGGTTTAATCCAAATTAAACCAAAATAATTATCAAGTAATTGAATCCAAATCCAATTTGAAATACATTTCAAATCAAACTAAATTCAAAATATTTTCAATTCAATCTAAAATCAAACCAAAATAAAAATAAACTAAACTACTATCTAAACCGATTCAAATTATTTCTCTTTTCAATACAAAATGCGTTTATATTAAAGAAATTTGGATTCCTTAACGATTTTTTTTAGCAGATTATGATATTTGAATTATTCTATAAAGATAAAATCTATAAAATTGTTGCTACATCTTTGCCATGTTTTGTGGGTGTTGTAACTTGGAGGTGTAGCTATTGTTCTTTTTTGGTGATATTTTCATGCAATTATTTTTTTTTTTGGGAAATGTTGCATAATTAGTTATAAGTAAAGAAAATACTTTTATTACCATTTTCAAAAAAATAGTAATTGCAGCAAAATATCACCAAAATAATACAAAAAAAATAGTAATTGATTATTAAAAAAAATACTGTAATTATGTAAATTTATCTAAAAGTTGAAGTACTTACTAAATTAAGTATTCCAACTTTTAGGTAAATTTGCATAATATTATTTAGCGTGGTATTAAAAGCGTGCTAACAACTTGAGCCTTGAGATACTATGTTCACGTTTCATTGCTCTCTTATTTAATAAATTAATTACACTTAATATATTGCCACAATTGAGAAACTAGAAAATAGCTTAAACTTCTGTTAACATGCTAATATATATTTTCTTAAATGTGTACTTTTTAGTTTAAAAGAGGGTGACAAAGTAACTGATTGTATTAAAATATGAATTGGATCAAATCCAAACCAAAACCAATTATTAGTTTTAGGTTTAGATCCAAATCCAACTCAAGCATATTTGTAACTAAATTCAAAACCAATCCAAATATATTTGGTTTGAATTTATTTTAGATTAAGACTACCAAACCAATCCAATTGTCATCCCAATATATGGTTCGCCCGTAAAAGTGAAGTAGAAAGATTGAGAGTTAAAATAGAAAATTGTTACTGCTATCTAAACCACAAGGGGTAGAAGATTAAGCTGTTAGAAGAATGACAAAGGAAACACAATTCATTCATTATCCTTCTCATCCTCTCCGTTACCCGATTGGACAATAGACGTGGACTTTGGGCTTTCTAATGTTGATGTTGCTCGTCTGGCTTTGCTTTTGCTCCTCACGTATATATATATATATATACATATATATATATGTATGTATGTATATATACATGTATTGGGACAAGTCTATGTTAGTAGGTGTAACCATGTTAGAAAAAGGTCGCGACATATTTGTTTGTTCCTCGTGATGTCAGCATGACGTGTAAAAGTTAGAGATGAAGAATCAGAAGAGAGTTGCAAGAAAATCTGAGATGAAGTTGAAATTCTACCTAAGGATTTGGTGAAGGGTCTATTATTAGCTCTAACGATCGTTTAGTTTTATAATTACATTGAATTATTCATTTTTAAGTTATTGGATCTATCTGTCAATCATATTATTCTATATTTTTTTTTTGTCATTATCTTCAATATTATATTTATTCTTAATTGATTTACTTTATAGTAGCAGTCTATATTTTTCTTTTTCACTCTTTTCTTAATAATTTTAAAAAATTTATTTTACTCAAATATCACGAATTTAATATATAAATTTTGTATAGCAAATTTTATATTAATATATTATCATAAACTTTTTATAATATATTAAACATAATAAAGATATAGTATTCCAATATAAACAATTTTGTATATATGTCTATGTAAAGATAGTGAAGATATAATAATATATTTTTTTAATTTAATGAAACATATGTCAAAAGACTACATGACTATTTGTCAAAAACTATACAACCATTTGTCAAATAACTATGCAACCACATATGACGATTAGAGATGTAAATAATTTACATTCAAGAAGGATATTAAGTTATTAACGATTTTTTGAAATGTCGTGATGATCAACAAAAAATCATAAAGGTTATTTGGCAATAAATATAATCCAGTAAAGTTTTAACATGGTGAAAGTTGAAAGTAGTTATTTGACAACGATAAACTCTTTATTATGAACTACTTGTATTATTAATTCTTAATCCCATCAAGAACTTAGCAAGTCACATGAATAAAAAAATAAATATAAAATATGCCACAATTAGAACAAAAGTACCAGAAAAGTTAACTTTGAAATTCATAAAACAAAATATAGCACATTGCATGGCAATGAGAAATAGGAAACACCATTGTCAACACATCCACCATATACCAAAAAATCATTAGGTTCCCCAAAAATTGGATACATATCTTCAATTGTAATCCATGTGAACTCCAATTGCATTCAGAAAGTCCCCGCTTCGTCCGAAAAAGCCAACGACCTCCCCTCCCGATAAGTTGGAACTGAAAAAGGTACCAATTTCAGTTCCGAAAGGGCCGTACTTCTCGGAACAAGTATGGAAGGTTAAAGATGTTATGAACTCGTATCCACTTTTCAGGCCTTCCCCGTAAAACCCTTCGATTCCAACAAGGATATTCCTTGATAAGTCAATTGTTACCTAAAATAAAACACATTGAAATGAAGAAATGATTAATAACTGACAATGTAGATTCTAAGGCTCACAATAAGAGTCTACTTGTAGAAGTGTGATTTCATATCGAAGTGAAAAATCCTAACTAAAAATAAATAAAACTTTGATATATTTTGAGTTTTCTTTTCCATAATTTTGCCACATCATTAGCCTGGGTTTCAAGATTGGGTGTCTTTAGATAGCTGGTTTAAAGACTCAGACACATCTAGAAAACATAACAAAATAGAAAAAATGAAACTCATAACCATATGCAAAAATATTTCTGTCCAAAAGATGTTTGTTTGTTTGTTTTTTTAAGGAAAAAAGCCACATACACCATTCTGGCCCTTAACAAGAACATAACCGAACAAGCTTTCAGCCTTTCACAGATCCGAAAACGGCAAAATTTACCAAGAAAAATTCTCAAAACCTTACAATAAACATAATCTAATACAAAGGTAATTCATTGTACTCACAGGGTCATTAGTGTTATCGCCTTGACCGCCATACACTGGGGACCAAACCAAATTCCCATCTCTTTTTTCGTACAAAAATTGGACCGAACTCAACACATCCGTCATCAACGAAACTTCTACCACTTGTACGCAAATTTTCTTCACGAATAAGTACACGCCATCGTCCCAAGGATGCCCTACTTCTGCACCCCAGAGTCTGTGTTCACGTGGCACCGTAGGGATTGGAACGATTTCTGCTTTCTGTAAAGATAAGATACCGGAGCACGAGTCCTGGGATTCATCACACAAACAATACGCTAGGAGTTGACGAAATAAGAATGATAATGCTAGTAATTTACTACAACTACTAATAAAATTTCTACCCAAAATGCAAGGAAAACTAATCTTCAAATACAGTAACCAAAATCTATGAGGTTGCTTGTATCTCTGTTAGGTAAACTGTGACTATTTTACTTAAAAACTTAAGCAATTAGGACGAGACGCACTACTGCCATATAATGTAATGCTTTCAACACACTCCCTTACTTGTGGAATAACTTTTATTTAAGTGGAAATTAACTATTTAACTTCGACGAAGGTGAGACTTGAACATAGTACCTCATTCTGTTCTAATACTATCACCTAAAAGTTTAAGCTATTATGGAGAGACGCTCGATATTATTTCTGACTTTCAACAATATCAGAAATTTTGTCTCCTGTACGACTAGCTTTTACATCGGTCTGTTTCAGAAAAGAAGAAAAAACAAGTCACCTCATATTTTCGAGGTGAGCTTTGCGCCTTGGCGTATACGCCAAGTGCATTTAGGTATTTCCCGGCACGTCCATGGAAGCCAACAATCGAGCCGCCTTTGATTGGGATAAAACATTGAGTTCCCGTTACGGAACCGAAAGGCCCATGGGTGGCCATATTGGTCCGAAAACATATCGATGTTACTACTGATTGTTTATTAAAGCTTCCGATAGTTATGTTCAAATCAGTTAAATACTCCATGGGGCCGTCAATGCCAATCTGTAAATATAGAACCAAAAAGAATTAAACAAAAACTAAGGAAAAAAAAAAACAAAAACATTATTCGAGTTTTTAGAGGGTTATAGCATCAAGATAATTTATGCTTTCACAATAAGTAACTTCATAGTCAATTATTATGCATATGGAAAAAGCAACATACACAGAAGCATCATGAAAAAATATAGGAAATATAACATAATGTTTTTGCAAAAAACCTCAGACATGAAGATTTGCTCACCGTGTCGGTTCTGTTTCCGCCAACTCCGCCAAATGCTTGCTGAAATTTTCTTTCGCTCGTGCGGTCGCATAGGAATTTCAATGAATCGATACATGCACCATGGCGTATGACGATGAGAGTTATGCGACCTCGAGGCTGGTAATCCCATGGTTCCCCTTCCTCAGAACTGCCCCACGGCCCAATGCACATCGATTCTTCGGACCTCATCGACTTATCCTGCAGTATAAATCGCAAGGCCTATTGAAATTCAGAAACACGGCAATATTTTCTTCTTCTTGACATTTTTGCACGAGAAATTCTTGTAAGTTAGCCTGGATGATTTTGCAATATAAATTCTCAAATAAAATATATCGTACAAATACTTGCAGAATTCACCGAGGGCATAAACTAGTCGATCAAAACATATCGAACTAGTCGATCAAAACATATCGAACTAGTAATTCGAATTGAACATAGTTGTGCATCCATTCGTTCAGATAATTTCTGTATATAGCTTCATCAAGCATCAATGTAACCAACCGATTTTTTTTTTTTTAAATTCTTATAGCTAAAAATACTAACTTAATTGTGAATCTACTTTTGCATAGAAACATTGTGTAGAAACATGTTCCTTAGCTCTAGCCTTAATTTGAACAAAGTAGCTAATACTAAATTTCTATACAAGTTAAATGAGAAAAATAAATATATATACAAATCTTACCTTTATTAAGTGCTTGAAAAAAGCCAGAAAAATGTCCTAACCGCAAACCTTTTGAATGATGGCAAAGAAATATAGAAATGAGTTTATATGGAATACTAAACTTATGTATGGGTAAATAAATATCAGAGAGAGTGAGAGACTAGTTTCAAAATAATGAGTGGTATAATAATAATAAGAGTAATAAATACGCATGCATGTATCAATCAGCTTTTATTCATTTTAGTTCCTTTAAATATTTGTTCACTCATCTATCAATCAACTTTTGGAATTTTTGTTCACTCATCTATCATTAATTCGAGAAGTCCAAAAGCCTTGAACCCAATAGCATGCATTCCGGGTGTTTTTAGAAATTATTTTTTGACTACTTTAGCAAAATAATTAATATGATGAACAGTAATGATACACTGCCCAAAAATTTTAATACGATAAATAGTAAAGCATCAATATATACAAATTCAGGCTGGGTTCGGGCACTAATATTTCAAATTCGGTTAGTGGACTTCGGGTCGGGTTTTACACGATTCGACCCGATACTCAACTCTAGCATGAACAAACCAATATTCAGCTTAACTCGTTTGCAAACCAACTTTAGCCATCATACCATATTCTCAATCATTTTCACACAAATTTAATTTGTACAAATTTTCGGTACAACTAATTTATATGTATATAATTATTTTTATAAAATACTATATCATTACTTTTATTAAATATGTTAAATATAAATAGTTTAAGAAATTTTAAATCTTTATGATATTTCGTTTTTTCGTTTAGACTACATCTTAGGACATAAAGAGACACAAAAAATTTTACTATATCATTACTTTTATTAAATATGTTAAATATAAATAGTTTAAGAAATTTTAAATCTTTATAATATTTCGTTTTTTCATTTAGACTACATCTTAGGACATAAAGAGACACAAAAAATTTGTGTCCAGCCATCATTGAATTATGAAAAAGGAAATACCAACAAAAGTTATGAATAATAATTTGATAGAAAAGCCAATACAAGAAAAAATATACATTTCATCCCTCAAATTATTGTACAAAATTTTAAAACATAATAATTTATATCCAAAAATAAAAATTTAACTTTTTCATTATATTTAAATATTAAATTATTATAAATTAAAGTACGTTGAAGAATATACTGTGCAATAATTTTATAATTTGTTAAATTGTAAAGTATAAAAAGAAAAAAAAAAAGGGAAGAGAAGGTTAAATATTCGGCGAAGAAGATCTGGGAATACTAATCGATAGAAATCCTGTGAGCAGTTAGTAATTTAGATGGAATCCACTATCCCCCAATTCAAGGTGCGTATATATATATATATATGTGTGTGTGTGTGTGTGTGTATATATATATATCAAACTCTATAATAGATGACGAAAAATAGGAGTACCACACCATCCCATTATTATTAAACCTAAAAACAGTATTGGGGATTAATAATAATGCCCCATGTTGGGAGCACTCGTATTCGTATTTTTCATTTAATTTTTAAATCATACTTTTAGAAGACCATTTTTTTTTAATAAAAATTAATGTTTAGAAATGACACCAGGATTTCTCTAAAATTTCTTAAATTACTGGAATAATCGTATGATATACACTAACTCCGGCAATAAATAATTGGTAATATTTTACTGTTTGGGACGAACAGGAATAATTTGGCGCTTCGATTTTGTTACATTTTAATTATTGCGAAATTTGGTGAATTGCAATTATTTTCCTTTATTAATTATTACTAGCTAGAAAAACACAAAAAATTGTTTTACTTATGAGGGTTGATTTAGTGATGTGTACGTTATTCAAAATTTAAAATTTTCTTTTTTGACTCCACTTAAAAGTATGAGCTGGGTCAAAATCATTCAATAGTTCTGATGGGGCAAAAATTGTTTTTCATAGAGATTTACTTATTTGGAAATGTACTGTACTGTACAATTTTACTGAGATTTCTAAAAAGATAAATATTGACATGGAAGATGGAACATTTCGAGTCCAAGATTTCTCTTTGAGAAAAATTCTCATTTAAAAATATTAGTGTGAATCCTCTCAAGGGATGGAAAACTGGTTTGAATACTCTTAAGGGAATGAAAGACTGGTGTGAATGCTCTCAAGGGTGATCACATTATCAAACTCTCTATTTTAGGGTATTGAATAGTATTAGATGCATTCGCATTAGTGTTTTCTAAAATTTATCCCCTAAAATTTAGGAATGGGATGATGTAGATTGACTTGTGGCACGGCGCGATTTATTGCTGAGTAAGATAACTTCTAGCAAGATAGAGCATGCATTTTTTCTTCATTAATTAATGAAACATTGAAAGAGCTATTTCCATTGTTACAGGTAATATTGGGGTCTTCCTCGGTAGCTCGTAGGGCAATCTTGGCTGAGATGGGATATGATTTCACAATTATGGTATTATTCTTGTTCGTGTCTCTGGTAAACATATATGCGTCTCATACATGTGAACAAGTTAATTTGTATAATCTTAGACTGCAGATATTGATGAGAAAAGTATACGAACCGAGAAGCCTGAGGAGTTGGTGCTGGCCCTTGCTGAAGCAAAGGTTGAATTTTATTTCTTGTAGTAACATTTATATAAAATTTTGTAGGGCTTGTTTGAGTGCACCTTTTTAATCAATCTTCTTATAAATATCCGTTTTGTGTTGGGGGTGCAAAAATA
>MKEJ01057396.1:0-36026 GCA_001753735.1 Embelia ribes
GCCTGCTAATGAATATTTATTATGTTCAGGATGAGAAGTTAATTCTCACTTATATATCTTGTGCTTTTAATTTTCAAAAGGAAATGTTCTAGATGATAGCAATTCACGAGATGAAATAATCAATGGATGTGATTTTGTACTCATAAAATATGTACATATTAGTATGCATTTATTGAATTATTATTATTATTTTTGTGAAAAAAATACATTTTTAAATTGGAATTGGAATTGGAATTGTTCGAATCCAATTTTTTTTTCTATATAATGATTGAAAAAAAAAAATTTTTAGAAGTATTTTAAAAACAATTTTTTTTTAGCTGTGAAATTCAAATTTATAGGTTATAACATTGCAGGAAAATCAATAAAATTAGTCAAATTATTTAAAAAATATATGAAAAATATATAAAGTTACAAAATAATATTTAAAAATTAAGACTTGCATTGTTTGATGAAACTATTCATCCCACTTCAAGAATGAATTATTCCAAATATATAATTAACGGTGTTCATTATTGCGTTTACTTGACTAACAAAATAAAAGAATAAGGAATAAAATGATAAATGATAAATTCGAAAGAGACTAAAAGGGTAGAGATTGATGGGTTGTCCACACCAAGTAGGCCTATTTCCCACCTAACTCTAGGCATGTTTCACATGTAATCATGGCATGTTTCATGCCGTAAAGTTTGTTTAAAAGGGTTTGTTTGTGAAACAACAAAGACACCAAAAAGTGATAGAAACAAAAAAAAAAAAAAATCTCTCACCAAACGGCAACATGTTGCTCTTTTGGATTAGCTTGTTCGGTTGATGCTTCTAATAATGATTTTAAAGTACTATTCGTTACTGTTCAATGGGATCAAGCTTAAATTATACATCGATAGTAAGCAAGATGCTTTTGATTGCTTTCGTATATAATTTAGTGAACATGATACTATAGTTGAAAATGTATTTGTTATAAGAATTATATATGCTATTGTCAAGGAATTTAATTCATGCATGGCCAGTAATGGAAAAAAAACAAAGGGTCGACAGAGCCTAGATTCTTAAATTAAATGATTGTGAATTCCAACTAAAAAGAAATATTCGGTTGATTATGTAGTGATACATGGTGGGACTGATGAGATCGACCTGATTAATATTAAAACATATCGAGATCTTATGAAGATTTACTTGAAAGGAACAAGGATTTTTAGGGGCTATATCTTCTTATGCAAATTAAAAATTATTCCTTTCAATTATATTTGCTAATTGAGATAATCATTGCTTGACGCATATCTATTGAATTAGAATTTTAAAAAACTAAAACTCACTATAATGACAATTATTAAATGATATATATATATATATATATATCAACTTAACATAATTGAAATTCTTAAAATTAAATTGCGTATGAGATTACACACTAACCCCAAAGTATACATATATATCTCTAAGATAACTAATCAAAATAAAAATTATTAATATTATATTTAAGAATTAAAATATTTTTAGGAAATAAATATTTTTATAAACTGATTCCTACCATCTAAGATTCTCCATAAATTTTTAAAATATTACCCTAATTAATATTAATTTTTTAAAATATTATCAAAATAATATTTTTTCATATCTAAAAGTTACATAGATAGACATTAATTTTTCATAAAAATATTATCATAATATAAATTCTAACGAATCCGATCTTTTCTAAAATTATAAAAAAACTGGATAAAAAAAGAAAAGAAATTATTTGAAATAATTTTTTAAAATAATCAAAATTATTATGATGCAAAATAGAACATAATAGGTGCAACCCTTTAAAATAATAAAAACGTACCATAATAGAAATTATTAAACTATATGTCTCTTCGTGACAATAAGATTACACATAACCCAATATATTCATATATATCTATGCATAACAATAAAAAAAACTTATCATAATAGAGATTATTAAAATTATACTTAAGAATCAAAATATTTCAAGGAAACAAACATTTTTAAAATTGATTCCTACCAACTTAAGATTCTATATAAAATTTTAAAATGTTATTCTAATTAACTTTAGTTTTTAAAGATATTATCATAATAAGATTTTTCACATAACTAACATTATCATAGTCTAAATTCTAACAGAGTCCTATCTTTTATAAAGTAATAAATAATTGGGGGAAAAAATAAATACAAGATGTCATATAATAAAAATTATCAAAATTTAATTTATAAAATAATAAAAGTTAATATGATAAAAAAAAAAAAAAAGAACCTAATATATGCAATCAAACATATCATGTTTTGGATAACTCCAAAGTGAAAGTACTTAATTTACCATCTTTATATGCCTTGATACTTGTCCACAGAATATAAACCTGACATTTTCTGATACATTATTTAGTGGGTACGGCTACCACCTCATCGTATAAGATATTGAAGATCAATCTAAATGAATCCGTACACAATCAGTTTACTCATAAACCTATTCATCTTAATAATCAGAAGGAAATATAAGGCAAGGCGAAATAATTAACCAGTTGATGAAAATGGCGACGTGGTTTTGAAAAAAATTAAATTTCCAATTTGGAAGAAATAAATCTATAAGATAACGAACTAAGTAAAAGAAAGCACAACCTTTTGGCTCTTCAATGTGCTTTGATGTACATAATATACACTCGAGAACATACGCGACAAGTACCTTGCTAATAGTCAGTCATCCATGTTTTTCATGTATTCCTTTGAAAGCTTAGTCTCCATTATCAGCTTTTGTTCTCTGATAAGGGAGTGCCCAGATTCTAGTAAAGCTTCAACTGTTTGCTGTCACCAAATACAAACCCAAAGTCAGCATGAAGCAACTAGAGATAAAACTCAGAAATCTCTCAGACCCTGAAATTAAAAATGAAGAAACTTAAACCCAGAAATTAGGGGACAGCCTCAAGTACAAATATCATAACCGAACAATGATAGTATGATAATTCACAAGCCCAAGAAAACTATTACCTTTATATCATAATCATAGACTAGTGTAACTTATACTTTTCCCCAATTTCAATTAACATATATGATATTTGTCCAAATTTCTTCTGGAGATTCATCAGTATTGTTGCAATAACTTTAAGGTTGAAATTCTTTCAAACGAGGATAGCAAAGAATTGTTGTTTTGAAGAAAGAAGAAAAAATCTCAAGAATCAGACCTTACCTCTGGGGGAACAAAAGAAGGAAGCTTTTCATCCTTTCTAAGCTTGAGAAGTTTATTTCCAAGACTTTCAACACCTCCCATATCTTCAATCCACTATAGTCGAAAAGACGTTGAAGCAAAAAATGACCATCCAGAGTTAGAATTCCACAGACCATATTAGAATCTAGTTTATTTATAGCATCTTACTTTCGCTTACAAAAAGTAGAAAAAATCTAGTTCTAGGTTTGAATAGGTTAGCTAATGTAACATGAGATGCAATACACATCCAATACACAATATTGCATAAGACTACAAATCAAGGGAGATGGACAAGCTAAAACATGAGAAAAGTAAGTCTTTGGAGTAAGGTCAGTATGCATGCAATACACACAATACACAATACTGCTAAAGAATTTACAAACCAAGGGAGACGGACAAGCTAATACATAAGCAAACTAAGTACTTAGAGAACAGTGAGTAGGGAGCTTTCAAGGTCATGTTTGTGTATACTAGAAGGCAAGACTGAAGGTTGTCAATGCCGGAAGATCCAAAACATATGAACCTATACAATTCAGGGAATTAAAGAGTAACGTTTTTCTACACCATCGCATACTTCATATCTTCCAGCATTTATGTAGCACATAATTGATCGTTAGGAAAAGAACATGCCAAGCATGGATTCTTGAATGTGACACAGTGATTGGTCGGATGAAGCACAGATCTTAAACAGAAAAGAAAAAGGAAAAGAATATAAGACCAAAACTCTAGATATATATTGAAGGTAGGATAGATACCTTGGATATTGATCTGTCATATGTTCGGGATCTAAGAGCTCCGTAAAAATCCAAGGCTGCAAATTCCAAAAGTACAATAGACATTAATGCACCCCAATGCTTATAAATCTTCAGTATACTTTCAAGAACCATAAAAATTTTCTTAACCATACAAACAGAATAGCATGATCATCAATATCTTAGCCAATCGTAAGCATTATGATGTAAGAATATTACTTAGAAGGCATACATCCATACGTACCTTGGTTAGGAAAAGTATCCACAATGCTAGAGACCTTATCCCTTGGTATTCCATCCTTCTCATACATTTGGTGAACGATATTTACAATGTCTTCACGAGTAGGCTGCCTGCACCATTACCAAGTGCACATGTAACATAATCAAGTGCCCAGGTAGCATAACCTTAATAACATGTCACCGCTGAAGTGTTTTGTAAGGGAGCCAATTCAGCCTCCTCAAGTACTAAACTTCTATACTATGTCTGAGTTCTAGTTGTAGATACTAGACATAAAAGCGCTGCAGGTCTCAACATCCAGCTAGGATATTGGGACCAAATACAAAAGAAGAGAAAGATGATTGAGTTCAACAAGATAAACAAAAATTTCAAGTATAGTGTATTGGCACTATTACCCATGTGAAAAGTTTAAAAGATGTTAAGCCTTTTCCATTAGGTGGCAATTAACATATGAAAAAATGGAGATGTTGACTGAGTTGTAAAGAAACATTACAATCAGTTTCCAAGACTGCAAATAGAATTCCAACTAAATACTAAGTCACATGAAGGAAAATGCTTTTATATTTCTAATTTATATGATCCTGCACAACATGGTTCTGAGATCTTCAGAACAACCTTTCAACGAGATTCTAGAACAAATTCTCCAGGGGGCCACAACTCGCGCAATTTACAATCCACAACAAATCTTTTGTCACCATTGTTTGGCAATATGAGAATTAAGAAACCTTAACGAAACATACCAATAAAACTTGTCCATCCTTCCGTCACGAATCAAGGGAGCATAAATGGTGGAAAGATCATTTCCAGTAACAATGATAGGAATTCTGTGAGTAATATCGGACTCACTCCAGTCTTGGCCAACACTAACTCTTGTAGGATTATCGGACAAATTCATCATAGTTCCAACAACAATTTGATTGTTTACTGTCATTTGAGTAAATGCTGTAAAAATAATCATATGAAATTCATGTCAGGAGATCAAAACTTCTGAAAAAATAAATAAATAAGAAGAATGTAATTTCTGGATTTAAGGAGAGTAGCTTCAAAAGGTAATGCAAAACAAACACAAGTCAAATCCCTGTTGAACAGAAGCTCACCAAATCTGCCAAGGCCAGCATCAATATCGTTGATCATTAGACAGCTCATCTTCCCCTGGATCAGTCAATTGAGGGAAAAACGAAGCTAAAGTCAATGCTTTAGGAATATAAGCATGACATGTTGATAGCAAATAATTTCTTATGTTGTAACTCATGCTTCTATTTTTATCATTCTTCAGCAGGAATTCAGATATATAAACACACTTTGAGCTAGCAGAGTTCTTTTAGCCAATACAAATTAGCCTTCTTCCGTACTCAAGTCTGACGCCATACATTAGCCATTTTTATGACCATGCAGGCCAATGGCAACCACATTAAACATTCAATCCAGCATAAAATGCAAGTTGGAAACTTAGGGAAATAGAAGTGGATTTACCGTAACTCCACTCCTATACTTCCTGAATAGCATTGCATGAAAAATCAAATACAAAATAGTGAAAAATCTTATAGCCTATGACATACACATCAATAAAGTAAGTAGTAGAGCTTCTAACTTGATTCTGAACTACTTGTGAAGCAGTCCGATAACGCTCCCGAATCAATTTTCCTGGTTCTCCTGACAATACAAAGATAACATGAGAGTAAAGTTTTGATTAAAGTGACTCAACTACATATCAACAAAAAGTATAAAATTTCTAGATAATTTCCTAGAATGGGAGGTAAAACCTCACCAACGTAAAAACCAAGTAATTCTATATATTTATCACTTTAAAGTGACATACACTACTTTTCCGTTAAAAAGGTTGTGATGTTTGCAAACAAGAATTTTAACTCCTAAATAGAAAAGAAAGCAAATGAAATCAGAGCACTCAAACGAATGAAAACATTAGAAGATGATGGTAAGTTGAAAAAACTTGAGCACTTCAAGTAACCATTTACCAGCTCTTTCTGATTCCAACTCTCCAGCAGACATGATAACAGGCTCAATTCCCATGGCTTTAAATATAAGTTCGGTTTGAAAGGTTTTGCCTTGTCCTTTTCCTCCCCAAATACCTTTATTGCATAATAAAAGAACAAAGGGAGAATCATCAAAGAGGAAAAAGGTATAAAGCTAACATTTGGTTACATCCTTAGCCATTCAACAAAAAGTTATGGAAAATAATTGATATTTACCGAGAATTAGAGGGACCTTGGTATTGAGAAGATGGGCAATGTAGTTCTTCACAATGTGGCACACTGCATGAATGGATAAAACGGTAAGCTAACATCAATTCGACTGAACGATGAACTTATTTCTTCCTGGACCAAAAAAAATGTTAGCTTTGTTATTCTTTTCTGAAACAAATCTTCTGTTGCATCAACGCAATCCATCAGAGTTTCTTTTCATTCCCTGAGTTTGCAGAACTTACCGACTTTATCCTGTCAAAAGAAAATTGAAGCAGGTGAAAGTTTGTACCCTTCATGAATATTAGGCACAGGTAAAAATTAATAGTTAAAAAGAACCTAGAGAACAAGAAAAAAATTCATTTAAAATTAAGCTTATCATACAAGTCATTGAATCGACATGAAAGCACAGGAAACAAAAGTAACTCAATGACGAATCCTGAGCTAAATAATGCTCAATGTCCAAAGATCAAACTTAACAAAGGGAGCACAAAACAGTAGGACCTACGGTAAGGTTTGCAACACAATTACGAAAAGCTTCTTCTTACTGAGAGCAGAATCAAAGCCCATGACCATGCAGATGAAAATTGCAATATGCAACATAGTTTGGTACAAAGAGGAGAGGAAACTCAATGTTGCCAAGAAGGGGAACACAAATTTCTAGGAGACCCCTGAGTAGAAGAGTGGTGTATCCCCTGAACTTGATCAAAAACAACATAACTCTGGCATATCAAGGAAAAGCAAGCCAAGAAACTAGAGGATGATCTTTGTTTGCTAAAAATTTACAGAAGGCAAAAAAATTCCTAGCATCACGTGACTCCTGTTCATTCAAGTACTTAAGCTATTACATTAATTTGAAGACCTTTGTCATGGCCAACAGTTCATCACCTAATAACAGCAAGAGATAAAAGTGCTCTAATTAAGGCCACACCAAATATTCGGCATTTTACTATTGATCACACCAATCTTATCTCGATATCCTAAGTAAATCCGAGTACCATAACATCCAAATAAAGGAAACCAATTAGAACATGAAACATATAGAACAACGATTATCGAGACCAGAAAACGCACCATGAAAAGGGGAGCAATGTAATAATCGCCTTGCAAGTATTCAAACGTCCTAGTTGCCTTTTGACGGTAGTCAAACACTATATCCGCTGCAACCACACGAATTAAAATCACTCCGAGTTGGTAACAACAAAGCCGTAATCAAGCACATTTGCAGTCAATCTGATGGAACACTGATCTCAATGAGGAATCAATACTTCAATGGTTGAATTAAAGATCCTCTTTATTAGAATCAATTACTTGATCATGGCCACGGTGCACTATCGAACGAACTTTCTGGTTGATTTTGAACTAGTGTATTCATCCATCTCCAAACAATGGTTACAAACTATAAACAGAAAACATAACCCTAATATGTTTGGGCTCACTAACATCAGCCTCACAGAATAAAACACCAACTGCACTCACAATAGTTCCCCTAAAATTTACATTTCCTAAATTATAGGGATTAAACCCAAGGGTACAACTAATGCATCCAAACAATATTCAATCCGTTGAAAAAAACGAGATATTAGCCTCTATTATAGAGTTTGAGGTACAACGATTAGATTTTAGGGATTAAAAAATAGAGATACTGATGGAAATGACCTGAATAAACAAAATTCCCAATAATAAAATAAATAAAATACTTACAATTAAATACTAAAATGTCCAGTTTCATAAAAAACGAATGGAAGATAGATAGAGAGAGAGAGAGAGAGAGAGAGAGAGATACATAAACTCACAATCTCTGCCGAGAAACTGTCCGGTGAAGAGATCATCAATGATGCCAGCCCGAGCCCCGACGGCGATGTTCATATTATCGGCTTCTCTCCCGAGCCTATACAGATAATCCTTCCCCTCGGAGTCCTTCGCCTCCCACGACGACTGCTCCGATAACCCCTTCTTCTTCTTCTTCTTCTTCGGCTCACCCGTGCTGCTGTTGTTCTCTCCATTGTCATCTTTCGAAGCCGAGATCGAAGAAGAATAGAGGTTGTTCTTGCTGAGGGCGAAGAGAGAGGGAGATTTGGTTAGGGTTTTGAAAGGTGGGTTGCAGAAGTTTAATTTAATTAGATTGTTATATTATATATATATATATATAGGCGGTTATAATCGCGCCTTATGCAACGGAATCAGTTGGTCCGTGCTAGTAAAACTAGAGACGAAAGCTAAATATGCACCCCCACCTTGAAGAATTTCGGTGACCAAGTGCTAGATACGAGTTTACGTCTTGTTAGAAATTTATATAATGTTTCACTCGGGACCAGGGTAACAATGGTGCCACTTCAATTCAACAAAATACTCTTGTTGGGTACTGCTATGGTTAAATAATTTTTAATAGCAATAAATATAAATTAAAAATAATAGATATTTATATTTTAGATTACTGTCAGAAACAAAAATTATTGGGAAAAAAAGAATTAATATAAATATTATATTATTTATAATGCCAGACGAGGCTACAATTTACCATATTCCCTTAAATCTAATTTGTCCACCACACGAGTTGTTTATACTCTGTACTAGCGACGATCCCAAAAATATGTCTACTCACTATGCCTTAATGAAAGCAATCTGGGTGTTTAGTCGAACATTTTGTAGTGGGGTATCCTCTTTGACTCTCTATATGACTGTGATTGTGTGCAAAAAATGCAAATGTTTTATGTACAAGCTACGATGTCTAGCATGAGGGAGGAAGAGTAGCGGTGGCATGTGAGATGGAGGGGAGGGTGGTTTTCCAGTGTCTGAAGTTCTGATAAGTGAGGCTACTGCAGAGGTTAATGGGCATTTAGTTACAAAATAATAGCTACAAAGGATCCGAGATTAGACTTTCTTGCAATTTTTTGAAATATGATTCTTTATGTGATTTTCAAAATTATTTAATTAAAATACTTGGTTGACCCGGTCCTGGACAAGGATGCGTCTAACCATGCATAACTAGGCACTGAACCCAAGCCTCGATTCAAGCCCAGTCAGGCAAACAACACACGCGTGTAGTAATTCCATCTATGTATGTATGCAATTTAGTAGATTACATATCTTACAAGTACAAGAGTTAGTATATATATTCCATATTTTAATCACTCAACTTTAATCCCTTCTAAATGCTTCACTTTTATGATAATTTTAATTCATATCATTTCTCATTTTGGACATTTGAGTATACTATTTCAAAGGTCGCAATAAAGGCTTTCAAACCCACCCGATACCCACCAAAAATATTGAGTGGAATCCACTCAAAAAATTATTGATTAAAAACCATGACCAAAATTACAATTCTCCAACAAATACTTTATTCTTACATGCAATACAATTCTGTTTCTACGCGTGCTTTCGTTCTCATTTTTATGCCTTCCAGCTTGTGACTTTCTAAGAACCGCCCCAATTAGCTTCCAATCCACAAAACAAACCGCTTACCTCGTATCATTTTCAATGCGAGTTTTATTTAATCATCAAATACGTGGAGAATTAGCTCCAATCCACAAAACAAAACGAACACCTCATAGCATTTTTAAAGAGTCTTATGTAATCATGAAACACTCTTTCGTATATGATACACTACCACATCAACGCAAGTGCATTCTCTATTTAATTCTTATCATTCAATTTAACTATATCATATCATTTTGGAAAAATTATCATTGCTATACCAAATTATAGAGATTAATCTGATTGATATACCAATAAAAAAAATTTCATCCGATTGATACACCATTATTTCAAAAAATTACAAAGTTATGCATTACTTCACATTTTCTATTAAATAGGCTGTTGGTGACACAGTACGGGAATATTTTTGTCTTTTTATCCTCTATCCCCTCCGCTCCCATCCCCCCTCTCTCCCGCTTTCTTTTCTTTGTCTCTTTCCCCTTGCTCTTACTTTCCGCCCTTCCCTCCGGCGCACCTGTTATCCACTTTCATCTTCGTTGCCGTCGCGTGCCAACTATATATATGTATATATAGTGCACTGGATCGTTCTATATATAGTGCCAGGAGTTAATGTCTCTGAAAATAATAATTCTGCTGCTAAAGATACTGAATATATGACAAATTTAATCGAGGTATTGTGAATACCATTTCGCCACAATTATGGAAACTGTATCAAAGAGGGTTCAAGTCTTCAACAGCACAATTTTATACACACATTCCTTAAACAATAATGATAATAAATGTTGAAAAATAATTAGTTGGCAAGACCAGCTGCTAATCTTGCTCGCAAGTCCTTCCTCAAGATTTTGCCAGATGGGTTCTTCGGAATGACATCCGTGAAGAATACTCGACTAATCCTCTTATAGAAAACCACCTGCAAAAAATATAAAATTAAAAGTGAGTATTAATTAGTAAACAAAGGATGTGCAACAAAAAAGTTTACAAATTTCAACTCAAAATCAAACTTTTCTCCTAATAGTAAAAAAATAATGATATGAGTAGAGAAATCATAAAAATTTATAAATTTTTGTTTAGGTTATATGTTGCGCACTAATCTTTTCCTTGGAGGATTAACACAACGGATCTAATTGTATATATGTGTTTTTACAGTTGTGTTACGTAATTATTAGCACGTGATTCATTTTCTAAATGAAAATACCTGTTTAGAGACAAATTGTTTGATCTCATCCTCAGTGATTTGATGACCATTTGATTTCACAACAAAAGCCACCGGGACTTCCCCTGCGGTTTCATCTTTCATCCTGAACCGTACCCGAGTAAAGCGAGTTAGAATATTAGTCGCTTTTCGATTCAGATATTAGAAACTATTACGAAAGGATACTTACGGTACAACAGCAGCGTCAGATATTTGGGGATGAGTAAGAAGCAGTGCTTCGAGCTCCGCGGGAGGTACTTGGAAGCCTTTGTATTTGATCAACTCTTTCAACCGATCCACGATGAACAATTCATCATCCTCATCGATATAGCCTATGTCTCCTGTATGTAGCCACCCTTCTTCGTCAATTGTCCTTGCTGTTGCCTCGGGATCATTCAGATAGCCTGATATAGTTAAATGTGCACGGTTAAAATGTACCAAGTTTAGGAATGGACAAAGAATCGAAAAGAGGGACTTGAATGTCATAGTAATTTACTAGGAGCTAAAAATAATACATCTAAGAAAAACTAATATTATAAATCTATATTATGAGATATTTAGACCCGTTTTGTCTGCAAAAGTTTCAGTAATCATTACTCATTAATCAATAAATATTATCAATGTCAATTATGTTTTTTTTTAATAGAAAGTGAATTAATTAATGGATTAAGATTTATACACATATGTATCTATAAATTTTCTACATATCACCACATATGTGTTGATACGTAAAAAATAAAGTATTGTCACATAGGAAAGAAAAATAAAAAAAAATTTAAAAATTACTCCCTCTCCTGCATGTCAACACATGTATGGCAAAATGTAAAAATTTCTTACATACATATATGTATAAAATCGCACTCCATAATTAAATATGTTGTGTGTTTGCACTTTGCACGTTATTCTCGTTTATGTCGCTCAACAAAGTAGGTGAGGCTGACCTGTGATTTTTAGGTTACATTTAGTAGGATATTGAGAAAAGTCTTAATTTGCCAACAAATCCATTTTATTTTAATACATGACATGTATATATTCGTAGTTTATTAATATTAACATATATATATATATATATATCCTTCTAAAGGTTACATTTAAACTAATACTATTGAATCTCCAATACTACCAGTTAATCATAAAAGACATTGTGTAGATGATTTTTACCTTTCATGATTTGGTCTCCTCTAATGCAAATTTCTCCGGGCTGGTTTATCGGGAGAGAGGCGCCAGTTTCAGTATCGATAATCTTCATTTCCGCATTTCTCACGACTGTGCCACACGCACCGGACTTTATCTCATAAGGCTCCTTCGCAAATGCCAAGCACATTGCCAAAACTGGACCTGCCTCAGTCATTCCATATCCCTATATACATATACACAAATAACATAACACCCACGTAAATATGCAGTATATACAAAAATTTTAAATACTTATGCCCCCAAATCGTGGAGAGAGGAAATACCCAAAAAGTTAAAAAGAAAGAATAAAAATTTACAACATTGTCAATGCCAAATTTTTATGGCTTATTTGGCTCATTTCAAAAAATATTACTTTACATATTGTTTTTACTTGAAAATAAAAAGTTATGTTTGATACAAGAAGAAAAAGAATATTGATTTATATTTCAAAACAAAAATTATATTTCTAAAGTATATTTAAAAAAAAAATTATTTATATCTTACGGGAGTAGTTATTTTCACTTTCAACCGAACACACATGATTATGCTTATAAATTATAACTACTACTTAAAAATATATTTTTTTGCATTTACCAAAAAATATATTTTTATATTTTTAAGATGCAAATAAACGCTCAATGTAGAAGATTGTATGTATTGCCATTTTCCTTCTTGTATCTTGCTTTCTTGGAAAATTTTGAAACCAAAATAGACAGGTGATTGATCTCTAATATTATAATTGTCTAACATTAATGAGAGTTAAATTTTTATCCATATAAACAGAATCTTGTATATAAATTTACAAAATTATTCCTACATTTTTTATTATAAAATTTTATTTATGCAGTTATAATTTTGGCTCTTACCATTACACTAATTTTAATATTATTAGATACCCCTCTTCCAAAATAGATAGGCGAAGAATTTTAGCAAATATTTGTTAACAAATGTGGATACAGATTTTATGTATAATCATACATACTATTATACATATATTGACATATAATAATTATTTAAATTTATGTTGATTTTTTTATGTATCAATATTTTTCCTCCAATGTATCACAATTTGTACGATAATACATAGAAAATTACATGCATGTACGAAATAATGTGGTAGGAGCAATTAAATAGTTTAGACGTTAATTAGGATGACGTGGCATGGAAGTTGACTGAAACAAGAAAAGAAAAATGCGTAGGGGGGTGGTTGAAGATAGTGACAACCACGAGATTAGGGTGAAATTATGGTCATAAGTCACTTTCGAATATATATATATATATAGACACACGCATATATGTTTGAAGACAGTGACGTGGCATATATGTTTTGTGCGGTTTGTAGTGGGGAAAAGTAGTTCCAATTTCATTTACCGACTTTTGACTTGTGACATGGAAAATGTTTTAGCTTTGGTTGGTAAACCAGCTTTGTTTTTAAGCTAATTTTTATTCATGCGTGTTTTTCTTTATATTTGGTCTTTTACTAATTAATTAGAAAAAAGATCTTACTTGAATTTGTTTAGGGGAGCAACTCCAATTAGTATGATGTTTTAAATTTATTAAAGGTTTAAGACTATCGATATCACTGTCAAATGTGCGATATGGTAACCAAAGATTGTAATTTTTCCCCAAGATACAACTACACAAATGAGAAATAGTCTCTAAACACATGTTCTTTCTCGGGCAAGTGGTGATGTGGCCAAATACACATTACGTGTATAAGACCACGGGACGTTACAAAATGCTCATAACGATTAAGTAGTGTGACAATATCGGCATATTTTCATCCATACCGTAACGCACACATATGTATATCTCCATTAATTGAGGATGATTACATTAGTCGATTTTCCCTAAATATAACTTTTTACCCTGACAATTACCCTGCATACATCTTAATTATATTAAGAACAAGCATATAACGATATTTGTTACACGATAAAAACGCATAGTTAATTTAATGAAAAAATGAGCTTCGAGTATACTAACCTGCCCAAGCTTGGCATTAGGAAACTTAGCCCTCACAGTATCCTCGAGCTCCTTTCCCAGCGGCGCTGCCCCAGACATAACCGTTCTGATCGTGGACAAGTCATAGTTGTCCACCTGAGGGCTCTTCGCGATCGCCAAAACAATCGGGGGCACAAACGGCCCGATCGTGACCTTATACTTCTCAATCAGTCCCAAGAAAGAATTTATTTCAAACTTCTGCATGATCAGAATGGCCGCCCCGACCCGTAACCCGCACAGGAGGACGGAGTTGAGAGAGTAGATGTGGAAGAGCGGGAGCACGCACAGGAGCACATCATCGCTATGCATGTAGAGGTTCGGGTTTTCCCCGTCCACCTGTGTTTTATAATAGATACCAGTTTAATAAGATTGAATTTAGTTTCTAAAAAAATTGAGGTCTAGTTTTTTCAATCAAATATTATTACTCGTTTAATTTTTTAAATAAATAGACTTGTTTTATTTAATTGAACATATTAATAAAAATTATTATTTCTTTTCTTTATATTATTTGACAACCTGCTGAGCCACGCTTGTGACCTGACCCTTGTGCGTGAGCAACACGCCCTTAGGCAGCCCTGTGGTCCCGGATGAATAGGGTAGTGCAACCGCGTCGTCTGGGGAAATTGTGACGGGGGGCAAGTCTTCGGCAGAGGCGGCCGTTAGGTCCGAGAAGTGGAGGCAGCCCTCTTGCGGTGTGTCGATACATATCACCTGTTACAGGAAAGAGACTTATATATGTTAGTCTGTACCCAGTGACACTAGTAGATGTTAATTGAGATTTAAGACCACTGCAAAATATTCATGTACGATGTTAATTGTCAATTGTGGATTACCATGTTCTAAATTTATTACAAGTCAAAAGTTTTCATAAATATGATGGGACATATTTATATCCATTATTACTGCATCTTATTCCTCAAAATTATTTAGTTTATTTTACTACTTTGGTATATCTAAAAATTTTATCAATTTTTTAAAATTAAATATGCAGAAATTTGCAAATTTTTAAAATTATCCTAATTTAATGTGCTTTATACCACTTAATATTTTCAAAATTTCATGTCATTTATTAATTATAGTAAGAACAAATATAGAAGTAATTAATGATTTAAAATAATTGAACTCATTTATTATGATTGTTATAAAAATTTAGATTTATCAAAGTTGACAGTAGCATGCGTTGAACTCATTAAACAGTAGCATAATAGCTATAATAAATTGCTATGATGCTTATTCACATGCGTTAACATTTGGTAAACACGTTAATTAGCTTAATTAAATTTTCTATATAGCAGTCATGTCCGTGTCTTTACTATGGCGGTAAACATTAAAAATCAAGAAACAATCGAATTGTCGCAATCACGTCACTAGCATGAATATGAGTCTATGACATGGTAATAAGTTCTACGCAAGTATAATATTCAATGTATTTAGCCGGCGGACAGAATATTTATCGATTATGAGATACGAAGATGACAAATTCTATTTTAGAAAAATCAAATTAGTGAAAGTATCAAAATTAAAGGCCACATATCCCTTTCTAGCATAAATTTGAGCATCATCTTTACGTGTTTGTGATGAACTTGTAATGTAACCAATGTATGCAATTAGGAGAACTAAATTATAATCATACCTTAATGTCATTATCATTTGCATATTCCATCAATTTATCCACATAGCAAGCTTGTGTGACAACGAGCCTAGCGTTCGAAGCCTTGGCTTGCTTCACCACCTCCGCAGCAGTAAAAAAGGGGTTCGCCATGGTGGAAATGGCGCCACGGTAAGAAGCACCCAGGAAGGCGAAAACAAACTCTGGCGAATTTGGTAGCAAAATCATGATCGTGTCTCCCTGCCTGATACCAAGTTTATCCAGCCCAGCGGCAACTTTCCTTGCAGTCAATTCAACATCCGCATACGTATGTACTTCCCCAGTCGCTCCGTTGATCAAACAAGGCCTCGATGCAAACTCGGAGATGTTCTCAAAGCAATACGAATGGAGAGGGAGGTGTTTGGGGATGTAGATATCCGGGAGTTTCGATCGGAAGATCATTTCCTCTTGTTGTGTTTTAGTCTCCATATTTTGGTTTTTGATTGATATGGGAAGGGTGTAACTAAAGTTGGTAATGTGTGATGGCAATTAATATTTCTTGGTGAGTTGAATGTGGAATATGAAATGTGGGATGTACTTATAGGTGTGAGTTTCCTTAAGTTGGTGAAGACTAAAAAAAGATTGTGAAAAATAACAAATAAAAAGAAAGAAAAAAGAATTAGAGGGGTTGGTGTGATAGTGATTTTAGAAGTTGGTGAATGATGATTTTGGTATCAATATTGGTGCGGTTGGTAAAGGGAGATAGAGATGAAATTAAAATTTGGGGTTTTGGTTTTTGGGCATGTGGGGGAGTGGGATCCATGGTTAGGTAATGGTGAGCTAAAATGGATGTCAAAATTTCATGCTTGATTGACTTGCAAAATATGGGAAAGTGGGCATGTAATTCAAAAAAATAATAATAATAATGCAAGGATGAGGAAAACCTTTTGAGCTACATATATAGAATTTAAAAATAAAATTTGTGGATGTTTTTGTAATTGTATAGATTAAATTCTATTTTTGTGGTCAGAAATTGTGTCTCACGATGACACCATTTTTTATATTGTTAAAAAATCTTGACCCCGAAATATGAATTTATTTCTTACTTATTTAAATAACAATTAAATATAAGAAATGGTTTGGAAGTGGAAAAATTAACAATATAATGTGTATGGTGGTTTCTTTTTTTTTTTTTTAAGGAGGTTGGTTTTTTAAAAAGTAATGTACCTAATATATAAGTTGGCATTCATTAATTAATAAAAAAAAAGTGTTTGAGTTTGTTACGGATGACGCGTTATGTCACAGGAAAAATCAAATTTTGCACCGATGAGGTATCTTAAATTTCAGAATACCCTTTCCATCATGTTTATATATGTTCTTTACATTTTATCCCAAAATGTTTGGCAACTAAGTCAAAGTTAGATTTAAGTCTGTTGTTTAAAAACTAATAAGTTAGCTTATTTGAAATTATCAAATAAGCTATTAAGAATAAACTTAAATTTTATTATTTTTTGTTAAATTGACTTATAAGTTTGTCACCCATATATGACATGACTTAAAAGCTAAAAAGCTAATAAGTTCAACTTTTAAGTAACAGTCAAACAAGCCTTAAATGACATCCATGACCATAAAATTATATATGCATTCTCAACTAGCAGCCATTACGCTGCCTTTAATTTCTTAAAAAATAAATTATATATTTATATATAAAAATAAATAAATAAATAAATAAATAAAAGACGATCTTTTTTTTTTATTTTTTAATTATTAGATTCCAAATGAATAAAAAAGGCAAAAATTATAAAAGGTAATATGAGTTTTCAACATGCAAATCAAACTTGTATTATGACCTCGGAAAAAATGTAATTTTAGAGATTTATTGACTTGTATTAACTATCTCGAAGAAAATCTAATTTTAGAGGCTTAGGGGGTAGGTAATCTGAAATATTCAAGTGCCATATAAGGAAAAGTCAAATCTACCCTATGTTATATATATATATATATATATATATATTATTTTATTTATTTATTTATTTTTTGTATCTGAAGACCATTATAGCATTGCTCTATGCAAGTAACTTGATATGGGATTTTGTTATTAAAATATGTTTCAAATTTTAATGGAGATGTTTACATGATTTGTGCATTTTCTTATTTTTCTAGGATTTGGGCCTTATTCTTTGTCAATTCGCTGGAGAGGATTTCGCTGCAAACAGAATAAACCACCGTTAATGGACTAAAATGAAATGTGTTAAAGCGAATTATTTTTTCCCGGAAATTAGCTGTTATTTGAAAATTTTAATAAGTCATACAACGAAATTTTTGTTGATAGTTTGTTGTCTTATTTGAATGAATAAGATCGAAATATACACTCCAAGCAGTGGTCAGAATATGATTTATATGTATATATTTTAGATATAGGCTTTGTTTTTAATTACCACACATTACTATAAAGTTACTCTAAACACCAAAAATAAAAAATGAGTTGGGGTTTGAATATCACTAATAAATTATAAAGAAGAGTTATACCTCAATTACGCATGAAACTAAAAGTGTATTTAAAAATATTATACTAAAATATATAATATGAAGTGGATTTCTTTATAAAATAAATATAGTCAAAGCCCTATTTTAATTTGAACTTCAACTCAGTGAAGTTGTACCGGTGAATCGGTGAAATAAAGCCTACATGTGCACATGGCCTGAAAATTATAAATTGTTGGACCACTTTTTGCGATACATATAGATTATTGCACTTTTCTTTGGTGATTATATGTTATTGGACTTTAATTAATACACAAGGGATTTGTTTTGTAAATAAGTTTCTATGAATTTTTTCTCAAAGCTTTAATACAAACGTTTTTAAACTACTTAGGATGATAAACATCATCAACTCCGCACTCGTATGCATATATTTACCATTTCAAAAATAAGTAGAGCCATATACCCATATATCCTTGTCACGGAAAACTATCCTAATATCTTATATACATTGTATTAGTCTATAAGAACAATTCGTATTTACCGACGACGGCTCTAGCCTCTACCTTGTTTTGGTCGATTACGCTGTGATTTTTGGTAGGAATTAGCACCATTATTAATTGTAGAAATTGTCATTCTACTATTTACCATATCATTCTATACGGTATTTCAGAAATGACAATCTTCTATCAGACAAAATAGTATGGATACCGCTACCGTTGTTTGTATTTAAATTTGGCTACTACATTATTGGTAATACCACCAAAAAAAATAATGAGCTAGTGTAGCATAATATAACTGATAACTACCATACAAGATCGATAAATAAAAAATATAATTATTTTACTTAGTTATTTAATTTTTAGTTGTTACAGTAAATTATTTTTTAACATTACTTAATTAAATAATTGTTCAAATAATATAATTTCCATTTAATTCAAGTCTAGCACTCTTCAAATGGGTTATATAAGCATCATTTTTAGTTCTTAAAGTAAAGTTAAAATCATAAATTTTGATTAGGAAAATTTATACATTAAGTATAAAAACTATCAAAAATTAAACAAATGGTAATATGGTGGTATACTGCTTTACCGATGGTATTGGTATTCGTTTAGATACTAATATATACTTCACTAAGTACTATCATTACAAGTGATAACTTTACTAATGGTTTATGTTGTTACTAATGATGGTGATATAATTTTTCTCAGATCCTAATTTTTTGCCCTGTAGAAACGAAGATTGGGTTTATTTGATAGTAAATTTTAATTTCAAGCTTTTCCGTTTTGCCCTTTTAGTGCATTTGATTGTTCATTTTTGGATTGTATTTTTTTTATTTAAAAAAATTAAAAGATTTGAGATGAATGTGCCCAATTTTTTTTTATATATATATTTAAAAAAAATCAATTTTGTACTTACAAAGTGCAACTAGACCATCTCACGCTAAGGGTGAGCATTGTATCGGATCGGATTGGATTTTATCTGATCCGAATTATCCAAAAATAAGTTTTCAGTAACTGAAATCCAAATTAGCCAGGTAAAAGATGAAGTGACTGGTTTTTGGGATAGCTATTTACTTCTTTTTTTTTTCCCTTCATCCTTGTTGGCTTCTTTTTCTTATTTTAATTGCCGCTTAGAGGCAGTTTTTACTCCTTTTTTTCTATCAAATTAGAACCAGTCTCATCCATTGTAGATGTTACACTACTCAATATCGATTGCATCTACCATTTTGAGGCACTGTTTCAGATGAATTCTCTTGTCCTCACTTTTTAAAATAGATTCTAAGTGATTATAGATAGTTGTACTTGTAGCTTGTTCTAGTCGTAATTGTAGATTTTCTGAACCTACGGTGATAACTTAAAATTTAGCATCAGAGCCGGCAACTCCATAAAATCTTCATCTACATAAAAAGTAGTAAATTATTTACGAGTTTGTGCCGCTTTTACATCTAATAGTTGTCATTCGCCCAATTTTAATCCTATAGCCATAATATAGGAGAGGATATGTTACCATAGATCAACATATCATGGTTGTATTGGGTGCTTAGTTAATAGTGAAAATAGTTTAATCCTTTTCTGTTCTATGTATTATTTTTGTTAGGCACATTAAGGGGAGCTGCATGAGACGAACATCCCACATATGGTTCTGTAACGGGGATTCTTTAACTCGAATGACGATCATAACGGATGTCAGCCAATCCGAAGAAAATTACCCAGGATGGGTCGCATTGTTCCTTAATATTTTGAACATTATATTTTATCCCCTATATTTTGCAATGTTACATTAGAAAACAAATGTCAGCCAGAATTATATAAATATGACACTAGAACTACCTTATATGAAATCTTGGCTCCGCCCAAAGAACCACTGGACCCCGAGAGCCACTTCCCTCGCTGGCACAACAATGAGTATGATGGAGGTGAAGCAATGGTGAGCGCAGGGTATAAGAATGATCATATATTGGTAACATAGTTTTAATGCATAAAAGTGTAATAATCGAAATGTTACTAACAGCACCTGCGTTTCACATTGAGGACGTTCGTATATCATAATCAGTAATATTTGCCATTACAATGTTGTCGCAGTACTACAATGTACGTACCTGCTCCTCATGTCCATATAAACTTCTATCAGAATATTGAGACAACATACAACATACGGATTAAGCTTTGGCAATGTTAATATCTGTTTATTAAGTTCATTTGATAATCCAATTGAGATGATTTCAAACTAACATCTCAAAAGCTGGCCTCTTCAGTTGTCGGCCGCCTTAAAAAGTACCGCAAACTGTTAGCAAGAACCTGCAAAAGATTTGTAAGGTCATGTCTTTGTGGCAAAAATCTTATTATGTTTCTACTTGTGTTAATTGGTTATTGTTGTACGTGCAAACAAACACGTACAAACATTATAGTAATCTTCTTTATGCTAATCACCTCCTTAAATATGTGACCTATCCACAAGATCTAGCAAGATTTTACCATACAAGAGTTAGTACAATAATAATAGTACATATTTATTTCTAGTGGCATCACCAGAAGTTGAGAACTGAAGAAAATACAACGGCATGTCCAATTGTGTTTCCAGAATTATAGTTTTTCCACAATTATAGCTTTTTCCATAGTCTGAACACCCACAAAAGTAACTTTTTTTTTTTCTTAAGATTCTTTGAGAACCAAACGGAAGTTACTAGACGCATCATAACAGTTCCACAACATAACACTAAAGTGGCTAACAATGTTATTTATACTTGCATTACCTGTTGAAGAGGCTTGATTAGAGCCTTTTCCCTGTAGCTAACATGAAACTTTGCCTTTGCCAATAATCCCTAGTTGGAAAAATAGAAGCAAACTGAAATTTCAAATTACTTTGCTCGTAACATATACTATACATAATTGCATCAACAACACTACAACCCAGAAAAGCTTGATAGATGCTAAATGAAAGCCATGTTTGGTTGTACCATGCTATGACAAATCCTTCAAGCAAATATTGTACAAACGGTGTACCTCAGTGTCAAATTCTCCTGATTTAACAGCAATATTTATGTCAGTAATTATCTTTACAAGATCAACCAGTAATCCAGGACGATCTGCCGCTTCCACATACAGCAAGCTGCAACAAAGTCACGAGATTGTGAACACATTTGCCTGACACTTGTGATATTAAAGACCGTTAGCCCATGGATTTTTCTATAGCTACAAACACATGTATATCATGACTTTTAACAAATTACTCCCAGATATAGTTATTTTAAAACTTCAATGCTATAATACTGCAATCTTAGAAGGGCACTGTTAGTAAATGAGATGAACCACAGTCGTGAGTAGGAAGCGGAAACGTAATTGGGTTAGGGAGAGGAAGGTGCCACCTTTGGTCAGGGCCATCGTCATAAATTCGGATGCGGGTAGCTATGTCCACATCAACCTGCAGGATTTCAATATAAATAAGTAAATAAAAAAGAATAAAAAACAAAAGCCAAATGAAAATAGTGAGCTCATTTGCACTGCATTTAGCATTTGCAAACTGGAAAAGCTTCACTCTTAGAATTTCTGCACCGAATTAGCTAACAAAAATTCACTCCATTCTTTTGTAACTAAACAAAAAAGTGATTCTTTCATGGGAAACTTATTTAACTTTTCACCGAAGCAACTGTCAAGCATGCATATGAAGTATTTGATTTTCATAATTATGCATAAAAGATTAAAGGGCGAACCTGTTGCAGCGGTGGCTCGACACCGAAGGCTGCTCCCATTGCTAACTGCGCACTTGACTCCTATACCAACAATTAAATACAACTAAGGCATTTACGAGGTATATATAAATTCACCAAGTAGCTGCAAGCATAAAATTGGAACTTTTTAAGTAAAATACCGGATGATACTCTAGGAGATTGTTTATAATCGTCATACGAATTGACTCAAGCAACTCGGGGTCCTCAACTTTTCTACCAGTACTACTGCATAAGCCACACCATTAAAGCAGTTAATTAATTACAGCCAAGTACTCATCACATATCAGTATATATAGTAACATTATCGTTATAACAACAGGGACAGTCAATACTTACGCTTTGGTGATAGCAAACTTATTGTGTTTTCCAGAAGAATCGAGATAGACATTAGCCTTGACAACATTCAGTCCGAGGTTCTTCAACGCACTCATCTGAAGTCCATACAGAGACAAAACAACACATTATAACAAGTAACACGTTCTCAAGGATTAAATACTGTAACAAATTCTTTAGTAAGTAACTAATAATTAGAGAAGCTTTCTTTGTTAAACCTACCAAAAGAGAGAAAACAAGGCCTGCATTCAGCAGGCTAATTCAACTTTGGAAAGTTAGTAAAACAATCTTATATAGGATTTTGCAACTTACAACAGATTGGCTTTAATAAGCTATGTAATTTGTAAAACTCCGAAGACATTATAAGCACCGAAAGTATACTTAATTCGGAATAAAATAAAAATTATACTTGCGAATTATCAATCTACATTTTTGTTTATAACGTCACTGACAATAAGGAATTAATAATAGTGCCATACAGTGTCAAGAAGGGCTCCGAGGCGATCGCCAAAAGTTATCTCCACGACAGTCGCATCGGGGTCCGAATCTTGATCTATGATGACTTTTGGTGTTGGGATTGTGTCAGTCTCTCTATAACTTCCATCCTAAACAGAGACGGAAATTAAATTAACAAAGTTTAATCAAATCATAATGAGCTTATGTCGTCATCTTAATGATGTTTACCTCCACTGCTGGAGCAGATGATGCTTTCGGAACAATTGTGGTCATCAAAGATGACAATCTGACACAAATGATCTTGATTTAACACACAAACATAAGTAGAAACAGCAACAACTAGAGGTCTATAAGATAAGTAATGAACTTTTCTCACTTACAACATACACAAAAAATGATTTTGCACAACTAAAACACACAAAAAATGAGCTTAAACCATTTATCGGTTATATGATCCCAGGTATAACAACCATTCTGAATTAATATGAACAAAACCGATTGATATAATCAATTCATAAATCATACTATTCCCAAAAATGCAATTGTTCAATAAGTAGCAGCATATTCCAAATTATCACCAACAAAATGGGGCAGATTTAAACCATTCTAACTATCAAACTTAATAGACATAATTTATCATCAAAAGCTACAGAAACTAGCAACTTCCATATCGTTGTACACAACAACATTTCATTACAATAAAATGTAGAAACAGAGAAAAAGTACCAATTCAGATTCAAAGAATCAGCACCCAAATTCAATTTCAATCGACCTAAAAACTAGATCAACTCAGAGAACCCATTTCCAAAAACAAATCTCACAATTAAAACAGCACAAAAGCAATACCTTTCCCTGGAAGAAACACATATCTGCCGATTTGGGTCCAATCCAAACAAGCCCTTAACAGCACCAGCTCTAAAGAAGCTTTGTTTCTCAAATGCTCTCAAATTATAACCACAGAGCCCCAAATAAGCACTCCCAGAGACCACAGCCACAGCCATTTTTGTTTATCACCAAACCCACAAAAACAAAAACCCAAAAATGTAAAAAAAAAAAAAATGAAACTTTTAACTAATGCTAGAAGAAAAGAGGAGATTTGGAAAAGTGGGTGAGGGGATAAACTGTGTGCGGGCTAGATTTAAACCATTTTGTGGCAGCAGGATAATTGGTGGGAATAATATTTGTAATTTCTGTCCTAGAAATATCCGCTGCCATTAAAATCATGCGATGTGTATGTACGCTGTCTTATATGTGTGACTGTATCTATATATTGTACCTTTCAGTAATGGTTTGGTATTTAATAGATAATCATATCAATAGCATTCACATAATTCTTTTTAAAGGGGTTCTAAATAACAAAGAATGAAATTTGTTTTGAAATATCAACAATTTTTGTTTTGGGAAAATTTATATTCTATATTCTTTATTTCTTGGATTAATTTTCCTACAAGTTTGGACAATAATGCTAATATCGCATTGTATTCTCCCCCTTTTTCGTTTTCTTTTTGAGTTTATTTCTATCTCGGTTTTTATTGGGCATTAATCTTGTTACTTTGCATCTATTTTCTTAAGTCTCTTTTTTCTGGTGTTTAATAATGTTGTGATTGATTAATCATCTTACCTTGCCATCATTCGTCAAAAGTTGAATCAAAGACTCCATTAGGAGACACACTATAACATATCTATATATGTCATTAATTAAATTATTTGGGATATAAAATTAATAAAATATAATTACGCAACTGAAGATACGTATATGCTATCATCGTCAAGCGTCTAATATGTGTTTGGGCAAGAGATGCACTATCTTCAATAGTTCTCTTATTTGGGAACTAAAGGACAAAATATATGGTTAAAAGGCCATGCGTTTTACGCATCTTGCTTCTCGTGAATCGGCTACGGAATATGGCATTTGCACCTTATTAGCGACAAACACATTACGAATCGTAAAAAGATGAAAGAAAATTTTATACTCCGACTTCAATAAAAACCCAAATTGAAGTAAAAATTTACTATAATATAAATTCTGACTGTACGTGAATCAATTATAAAATTATTAAATTTTTAACAATTTTGGACAACTTAGAGGGGGGTTATTTCTATATGGCAGAACTGTTGACTCTTGTCCAGATTTTGTATGATGCGGCGTGACTGTTCATTTTATAATCAACAATTAAAATTAAATATATACATATATTTTGAAAAGTTCATACAATTAAATTCAACTACTGATTCGAAAATAAACGGTATTGATATACCAGACGAACCCCACCCTTTCAATTCTGTAAGATAATTTTCAAAATGTACTTGTATAAATATTTATAACGCTGATTTGATAGTTACATATGTTAGATTATGATTTTTGTGGTTTAGAATTTAACTTTTATTATTATATTAATTTTTGTATGTTAAAAGTCCGTTGCCTTGTAAAAGGAGTTTAAGAGTCTCTAGCACTATTTACGTTAGGGTTACTGCAAGACATTATCATGAATTACAAAAATAGAATATAATATAAGTAATTATATAAATATGTTTACAATGTTTTATTAATAGATTCTATTTATGTGGTTATAAAATACTGCATCACTCTTACACTACATTTTTTAGTTTTAGAAGCTCCTATTTTGTATACAAGTACCAAAACTTTGGGCGAAACGAAATGGAATTTAAAAAGAAACCCATTCGGAAAGCAAAAACTTAGACCTTAAAATATATAAGACATTGGGATATTACATTATACTTGAAAATAAATAATCCATGTTAAATATTACATGCGATTACACATATTCCAAGTCACTTACATATATTCCAAGTCACCGGGATGAGGAGTGAGACAACATTAAATTTTTAAAACTTTGAATTCGATAGTAGCGTGAGAGCGTCTATTTTATAATAATTTATATAATTTTAATTAATAATATTCCATAACAATAAATTATTTGATATATAGTTTTTATGTTTTTTATTTTAATTTTTTATATCAACCATAATTTTACTTATTAATATTCACCTGAATAAAAGAGTGGACACTTATTCACTTTGCTTTTATGGTGCATTGTTACCCCACATCGTTAACATCGAGGCTACTTTTCATGTATTTTAGGATTTTTAAATAGATTTGAGGACTTTAAAAACTCCCAACTTTTTCCCTATGAACCTGCATATAATAAGTTTGTTGGATAACAGTTATTAATATTATCCTTGGTTGAATATTAGAAGCGAACAAGGTGGGTTAACTGACCCAATTCGCTTGCGCTCCATGTTTTACATGGAGCATAAATTGAACCCGAATTTCGCCCGAGTTTGTGAATTTGTTATTAGTAGTGTTAATTTTTGGCTTAACTCGATACCTAATAGGTGTGGCAAATTTTATTTAATTGAAAACAACACGTGGACATATTTATGACCCTTAAATAAGTGTAACTAACCAAGAAAAAGAGTTGGTAAACATTCACTACAACATAAATGTCAATTGTACCTGAATTAATTCTAACCTTATTTAATTTCTAACAATTCTGGAAGATAATTTTGGTATGGCAAAGATTTATCCAGTACTTCAAAAATCATGTTATGACATAAGCAAATTATAGCTACCAAAACAAAATACACCAATGAAAATTTTTGACGATGATTTGATAATTACATATGCTAAATTGTAATTTTACGGTTTAGAATTTGATTCCTACCATTATATTATTTTTTGAATGCTAAAAGCTTGTTCCTCGTGTACAAGTACCAAAAGCGTTTGCTCCCCAGGTGAAAGAAACTGAAATATAAAAAGAAGCCCATTAGGACAGCAAAAAATAAGACCTTAAAATATATAAGAAATGGCGATCTTACATTATACTTGAAAATAAATAATCTATGTTAAATATTATATGCGATTACACATATTGTCCTATGTTTAAATAAAAATACTTATAGTAACATTATAGTAAATGATATTACTATTGTGAAAATGACTAAAAAAAATCTTACTTTTGCAAAAGAAGGGTGAGAGCATTTACATCAGATTATCTTAACAAATTCCATAATATATATATAAAAAAAAATTATATTTTTATTTTATTGAATTTATATTTCTCTTACTCTGAGCATCATATTGTCTATCATACTCTCTATTGCATTAAAATATTATTTTCATATCTTTAACCATTTCACATTTAAAATTTAACACATAATAATACATTTATAATTCTGAAATATTATTTGTTTAATTATCTATTAATAAAAACATTATCATTTCATAGCTTTAAGTTTATAATTTTAAATTTATTTAATTTATGAATTCATTATATGAATAAAAAAATAAATAAATTATATTTTTAAGCAAAAAAAGAGAAATGGGAATAGAAACGATGGGATGGAAGAAAAATATAAATAAAATAAATCGAGTACAAAAATAATATAAATATAAATAAAATTTCTTAATAAAAAACTATTAGTTATTAACATTAAATATTTATTTTTTATAATATTGAAAGTAAATTTAATTTTTAATAAATACATAGTTTATTATATGTTTATTATACATTTTTTAAAATAATATTTTTACATAACTACTAATAAAATAATCATTTTTCATTTATTTAAATACTTATATTACATTTTATTTTTAACTATAATATTAGTGGAGTGAGTGGTGAGATAATATATTAATTTTTTAATATAACAGTGCAATGATGTGGCATGAGAGATAATATATTAATTTTATATATTTAAGTAATAAATAGTGGCTTTTTAGATTTAGAGAACCACTTTAAAATTTTTTTATTTTAGATAACTACTAAATTATCTAATAGATGGTCAAAAAATAATATTACATATCTTCTCGTTACCCCATACTAGGAAAATAACCTTTTATAAAAAGTATTTTTTTCATTTGTAACAGAAATTTGGGTTGGATGTGAGGAACGGCCTCATTGCTGACAAGGCCCCGTAAATGATATTCAGGCTTTTAAAAGTCACCAAACAGGCCCCATATACTCTAGGCCCATTTGAATTCCAAAAGAAAGCTAGTACAGAGAAACTGGAAAACCAGGAGAGAGAGAGAGAGAGAGAGAGAGAGAGAGATGTCGAAGTCCTGTAAGGGCCTCGCCACGGAACTGGTCAAGTGTCTCAGCGAGTCCGACTGCGTCAAGGTGCTTCCTGTGCACACACATGTATATGTATATATGTTTATATGTATGTGTGTGTGTGTATATATATATATATGACGATAATGTTTATATGTCCTCTTTACTCTAATTATTGGATTGCTATTTTGGTCTGACTGGATTGAATTCGAATTTGCTATTAATTTTTGAATTTATGTTTCCATGTTTATATGTTGATTCTGCAAGTCCTTGGAATATTTGGTTCTAGTCTGAAAATTTCAAACATTTGAATAGGGGCTTTTTTTTTCCCAGCAAAACAACCAATATTATTAACAAAAGGGAACCAAGCCCCTAAGAATTACAGCAGAAACCAAAACAAAGAAGAACAGAAGAGGTAAAAACAACAGAAAGAAACTAATGTGGATGCCTCCATGAAGGCATTCCTAAACTGTGTAAAGCCCAAGCTTCATAAGTTTTAGAAGGTAAGTCAGCAGCGGAACGATAGAAATTGTCTGCACCACTAGCTCCAGTTTTAGCTAAAGCATCTGCCACTTGATTGGCTTCCCTGTAAATGTGCTTTAAAGAAATTTGGAAAAAATCAATTAGAATCAGCATATCATTCTGAGTTGACAAAAGATCCCAAGGCAAATGTTGCTTTCTATAAAACCAGTTTACCAAAAGTAAAGAATCAGTTTCAACATAAATTTTCTCAATGTTGAGCTAATAACACAGAAGTAAACCAACTTTTAAGGTATTCAACTCTGCCATACTATTTGTCCCTTTGCCCAAATGCACTGCAAAAGTTGCAATAACCTCATTAGAATCAGATCTGATTATACCTCCATAACCAACCTCACCCGTAGTACCAGAGGCTGCACCAGCTATATTCAATTTCAAAGACCCTCTATTAGGCCAAGTTCACTTGACTAAGAAAGGTTTTTTAATGAGAACTTTGGAGATAGGCAAACAAAGATTGAGCAGCACCAAATTCCCATTAAAGCTCAAAACAGATTTGGAATTAATACAACTATTAACATCCCATAACCAAGAGAGCTCTTTTGCAATGACATATCTCTCAGATCATTTGAAGTCTTCAAATCTATATTTGTTTTTGTTTAACCAAATTTCCCAAAGAATCAAAACAGGAATAGTGGAAGCTAAAATTTTATCCTGGCTTGTACCTTTAGAAATATTCCACCATTTAACACATTTATCTTGCCAACATAGATTTTCCAAGCTTCTAATACCAAGCTAAAAGCAAAATAATGCCAGACTTTTATAGCTACATCCCCTTTGTTGAAAAGATGCTCATCAATTTCTATACGAGGATGTAAACAACAATTGCACTTAGAAACAATAGGGATAGAACAATGCCTTACCCGATCATCAGTAGGAATTCTTTTGAACCATAATTTCCAAACAAAAACTCCCAATTTCTTAGGAATGTATGATTTATAAATAAAGTAGAAACAATCCAAACAAAAGCCTCATTTCTAGCTACTTCCAAGCAGATTTAGTGGAAAAGCCCCCCTGTTTATTAGGACTCCAAATAAACTTTTAAGCATAATTGAGCCAAAGCATATGAGATGTAACAAAAGACCATCTATTTCCAAGAAGCTTACCCAGAGAAGAATACCTAGCCTTCATTTCAAAAGAGCTTACATCGTTGTTTTTAACATACCTGGCTTTTAAGAATTGAGCAAACAAGCTTAGCATGAAGGGCCTTTATAACTTCTTGGAGAGATCTAATACCAAAACCACCTTCCTAAATAGGTTTATCAATATCAGATTAAGCTATCCAACTTCTATTTTTATTACCATTTACATCACCCCAAAAAAAGTGAGCAAAAGCACTTTAGATTTTCTTAAGCACAGCTTGAGCAAGATTCAAAACAACCAAAACATGTAGAGGAATAGAAGCAAGGACCGTTTTGATTAGAATCAATTTGCCTCATTGATAGAAGCTTGCCCTTCCAACCAACCACTTTCTTAGATATTTTGTTGATGAGAAAATCAAACTTAGCACAAGAAAGTTTTTTGTAACTAATAGGAGCTCCTGGATAAGTGAAAGGAAATTGACCTTCTTGAAACTTAGTTTCAGTAGAAATAATCTCTTCTAGCTTGATTGGTAGAATGATGAACTAAAAACATGCTTTTTGAAGCATTTATCAATTTGACCAGATGCTTTAGCATAAATCTTTAAAAAGCTTATTAGCCTATTAAGGCTAATTTTAGAGCCATTGGAGAAAATTAAATAATCATCTGCAAAAAGCAAATGAGAAATAGCAGGGCAACCTCTAAGAATTGCATATGGAGTAATGAAACCCAGATTAACTAAATTAGTCAATCCCTTGAGCTGGTTCTTCTCTTAGAATAAAGAGCAAAGGAGATAATGGATCTCCCTGTTTCAAGCCTCTAGAAGATGGAAAATATCCTGAATTTCTCCCATTTACAACCACAGAAAAATTGTTGAAAAAATACATTTTTTCATTAAGTTGATAAAGTCCTGAGAAAAACCAAATTTCTGCATCGTAGAAAATAAGATATTCCAATGAACCCTATCAAAAGCTTTGGCCATATCAATTTTAAGAATCACATTTCCCCCTCTGACCCTTCTATTTAGACTATGACACAATTCAGAGGCTAAAACAATATTTTCAGTTATATTCCTGCCATGAACAAAACCCCCTTGATGAAGAGATACAAGCTTAGGCATGATCTTAGAGAGTCTATTAGCCAAAACTTTAGCAATAATTTTGTAAGCAACTTGGCAAAGGCTAATTGGTCTAAAATCTTTGAAAGAATTAGGATTTGCAACTTTAGGAATAAGAACTATGGTTGAAGCAGCAAAACTTTTAAGGAAAATGAGATCTTTTAAAAAAATCAACGGCAACTTCTAAAATATTATCTGCTATGACATCCTAACAAGCAAGATAAAAGGCTGTAGAGAAGCCATCAGTGCCAGGAGCAGAGTCTAACAGCTTGTTTGAGCTCTTCTAAAGAAGGAATCACAGATAATCCCATGTTATCTTTAGGACTTAAAATAGGAAAGATGTTATCCATCAAATCAAAATTAGAAATTATAGAATCACTTGTGAGCTGTTTAGCAAAGAATTCAACAGCTTCTTTCTCAATATCTGCTTCAAGAGTTAGAGGAAGACCTGTATAATGTATAGAATTAATCACTTGCTTTGCTCTCATGTGATGTAACATTTGATGGAAAAATTTTATATTGTTATCCCCTTCTTTAAGCCATTTAACTCTAGCTTTCTGCTTCATAAACATTTCTTCTTGTAAAAGAGCTTTGTAATCCTTTTTCAGATTACAAATATAGTTTAAATCTTGCTTGTCCATGGCCTCAGCTTTTAAAGTTGAATCTTTGATAGAATCTAACTTCTGAAAAATATCTCCAAAAACAGACCAATTCCAAGATTTATGACCAAATTTAAGCCCTTTTAGCTTGAAGGCTAATTTATTCAAACCAGTAAGAACACAAGGCTGTTTCCAATTAGCTTTAACCATAGAAACAAAATCTTGGCGAGTAAGCCACATCTTCTGAAATTTAAAAGAATAAATTTTCCTATGCCCCAAATGATTATGCTGAATCAACAAGGGAGAATGATCTAAGAAAGTTTTTTCCAAATGAGTAAGAATAATATCACTGCAATCCTTTGACCAATTAGAGTTAAGAAGAGCTCTCTCCAAATGCTCCCAAAGAGGTTGACCATCTCTCACACACTGCCAAGTATATCTAGAACCTTTAAAGGGCATCATATACAAACCAATAGAATTAATGAAATCAATAAAATCTCTTTTGGCAACTTCACAAAACTTCTTACCCCTAGCTTTCTTGTCTTCAGAAATGATGCAATTAAAATCTCCAATTATAATCATAGGCAAGGAGGTTGAATTAAGACTACTCAAGTTAGACCATAAATCCCTCCTTAAGATGTAGTTACACTTGGCATATACAATAGAAAACTTCTTAAAATTATTCCAATCAGCAGAGAAGACCAAGATTTGATTATCACTATGAACTATATTAATCTGCCATTCATTTTTAGTAAGAATCTAGATTTCCCCCTCGTTTGCTCATTGGAATAAGCTTTAGGAAGGTCAATTTTATTACCAATATCATGAGCTTGAGAAAAGGGAACCATAGGTTCTAAAATACCAAAGAAAAGAAGATTAAATTTCCTTACCAGATGCTTGGTGTGAGCTATAGTTTTAACATTAGCAACACCTCTAGCATTCCAAATGATAAAATTCATATTAATGAGAATTTTTTTGGCCTTTTGAAAGCCCTCATAAGAAATGAAACCCACTTCTTCGAGCATTTTATAATCATCTGGAGGATCAATTTCTAAACTTAGATGATCAACCAAAGTTCCAAAAGAATTTAGTGAAGGGATCTCTTCATGCTCCTCTTTTTCAACCTCTGCTATATAAGAATCGCTCTGAGAAGTGTTTCCATTATCCTGGAGGTGGTTACAAATGTTTTTAAGCCCAACATTTATCACAATATCTTTAACCCCCTCATTCCAGTTCTTATTAAAAGATGTATCAATAACCTCTTTACCTTTTATAGATCTATCAACTACCTCAGTATTCTCTTGGTCCAATACAATATTAGTTGAGTTACTGTGTTCATCAACTTTCTCATCAACCAACTGAACTTTATCAACACATTTTCCTTTAGAAACTGTGTTAAGGTTGGCTTGACGTTCAAATTCATCAACATGACTCCCATTGTTGTCAGTATCAATGATAGCATCACCTTTCTTACCCACATTAGAATGAATCTTAGTCACTTTCTTAACATAACTATTATTTCCAGCTTAAATACAGCATCATGTTCATCAACATTAACAATATCTCCTGTAGAAATTAAATCAATATTTGGCAAACAATGAGAAGTATGTACAAGAATTTCAGTCCCATCTTCCTTATTCTTCACAAATCTATTCTTTTGAGTTTGTTCAACAAACTTTGGCTTGTTGATTTTACGATTTCCTACAGGAGCCTGATATAGCATTGGATCATGATGTTTCACATGTTTACAAGTTTCAATACTATGCCCTTGGAGAAGACATTTAATATAAAACAAAGGGAGTCTCTCATATTCTACCTTTTGCCAAAACCCATCTTCATTATTAGTGCCAATCCAAATATGATTTTCTCTTATTCTAGACAGATCCAATTCCACACAAACTCTTGCAAATTGGGGCCTTGTATAAGTTAGAGTAGGCATATCTATAGCTAAAAATTTTCAAAGCACATAAGCAATTGATTTAAGATATGAAGCTACACAAAAGTGTAGAAGCAGTAAAGGAAAACGAACCCAAACAGGAGCAATAGGAGGTTCTGTTCCAAATCAAAAATCTTTGGTCCATTTGAAAAGCCTGAATAAGGCCCCTTCCATCTGATGTGTGCGTCTTGTCCAGGCTATAGCCATATCTTCAGCGGAAGCCAACTTAATCAATACATGTCTAGGGTCCATAAGCCCTATCACTGCAGGTTTTGTTAAGCCCCAATACTTAGCCATATGAGTACAAATATTCTCCATTGTAGGTCTCCCCCTAGAGAATTTAGCAATAAGAGTAAATTGAAAAAGAGCCTCAGTTCTCTGAATTTACAACTGGGTAAAATGAATAGCAGGTTTGCTATCCTTGGATTGAATTTGTTTAATAGGCAGGGGCACATCTGTAATAGGGATATTCAATAAATTGATTTTACCAGAAACCCTTGTTGAATTAGATTGCTGAAAATTTGTGGGCATCGAAGCTACATCTAAGTAAAATCTTTTTATTGGAACTGCTTCATCAACATAACCTAATTCCTCTGGCACCGGTGCCCACAAAGTCATCTCTAATCTAATTCCCAAACACGGAGAAGCCCTAAAGAATTCCAAGAATTGAAATTGAACAACTTAATCAAACAAAAAGATCTTCAATCCACGAATTGTCAAATGAAACGATACCAAAATCAATCGAAATAAGCAGAAATTCGCAAGAAATAGTTTTTAAAAATTAATTCATTTTGATAAATTTCTTCTTTGGATTAAGGAGTTCATGGTGGGCTCTTAAATGTTAAATATAGAAATGGATACGTGCTTAACTACTTCCTAGATTGGCGAAATATTGTCGATTATTTTATATAATTTCTCCTTTAATGATTATAAAATGAATTAGAGAGTTAATCACTAAAAATTAAGATTTTAAAAATATCATGAGATTACACTCAGATATTGATAGGGGCTTGAAAATGGATAAACTAGGTTGTGAAAAATGAATTTCCCTAAACTAGTAATTGACGGAATGACAAAAGTTCTATTCTAATTTTGTAAATGGATTCGAAGTGAAGTAGAATGCATGGTGAACATCATATGAAATTTTTTTAAGGGGTCTAAATGTCTTAAATTTTTGGGGGTGTCGTAATTTTATTAGCGTTGGCGGTATTCGGCTGGAGGAGTAGAAAATCAGGAACAAGCCTAAAAGCTGGATATCGTTTTTTTCTACATATGTGCTTGGTAGGAATTCATTTATTCATTTCTCTTGGTGGAGGATCCCAAGTTCGATTAAGGTGCCTGTACATTTGCTATATACTTTCATTACATGTTGAAGCGTATCACTAGTTCAATTAAGGTCACTTGTTTTGTTTATGTGTAGGTTGAGAATCGACCCTTCCGAGAATGTGCTAAAGAGAAGAGCCCATTGATATCAAGTGAGTGTGTTGGGTTGCGGGAAACATATTTCAACTGTAAGAGAGGCCAGGCATGTTTTTGTCTGTCGCACTGATATTGATTCTTTGTTTCTAAGCTTGCACTTTGTTTTCTTTTGATAGTTAGTGGCAGTTAGTTAAGTCCACTTATCATGCTTGCAAAAATGGTCATTGATTGAGATTTCATGATGACCGAGTCGTAGCTTCTCATAATTTTCAAATCCATAATTTATCAAGTTTGGTATGCAACAAATGTGAGCTGTGAATCTTTTAGATGTTAAGTTGTGGTCAGCGTAACAATATGTTTTGCTTCTCTGGCAACATGCTACATGTGTCCTAGTTGCGGACATTTGTGTTCCCCAGGTGTCTATACTTCATCGTATCGTCCTATTTTAGAAGGTTAATTGCTTTAAGCATGCCTACAAACAAGGTGTAGGAGCACCTGATAAATGCTATTCCATTTTCTTAATTCATGTGTGTACAGTATGTTAGTTGTCTTGTTTGTTGTTCATTAGGCTACGGCACACCTTTTTTGCCATATTTTTTTAATTATCGAGGGATACGAGCATACACTCAGGTTTTGGTCATATGAAAAAGATGTAAAAGTTGTGCGCTAAGTGTTCACTTCGCTGCTGCCTTTTTTTTTTTCTTTTTCTTTTGTTTTGTTTTGTTTTGTTTTGGGGTATAGAATCAAACTGTGCAACTTGGAAGTTGATAACATAGTAATTCAAACATTTTAAAATGCAGAAATTATTCTCCAGAAAAGTATCTCTTGAATTCAGGGGCCTGAGATTGTTGGGTGCCTGAGATTGTTTGAACAGGAGATTAGCATCGTTGCTTACATTCCTACTTTTGCTTGTCAGGTTGACATGAGAGCCCGAATTCGTGGGAACAAAGGTTACTAATTGATTGAGAATCTCA
>MKEJ01057401.1:0-11232 GCA_001753735.1 Embelia ribes
AAATTGAAAGACTAGCTAATATGCAAGATAAACTAGCCTGAGCTTTACACGAATAAGGAAGAAAAATCTGTCTCTTTCCTTGTAGCAAACACTAACCCCCGAAGTTGTCACCATCGTCACCCTGCTTTTCACAATTAATAACGGTATTATAGTGCGACAACTAATCAATACTGACAATGATGTCAAACCCGAACATTCCAAATACAACAAAATCATGCACGAATATATGATCAATAATAATGAGCTTGCAATCCCTACACACACTTCCAATACTAAAAATATTCTCCTTGGAGTATCAATATAAATAGGAGTATCCAAACGCTCAATAGGCCACTATAATATATGTGTAAAATGTACAGAAATGAAATAGTATAATGCAACAATATCAAACAATATATGCACCCAAGTAAAAAAGAAAAAGGCAATAAACTCGCACAATAGAAGGATCAGTCACATTCGAAGCCTGAGGCATAACAAAAACACGAGCCTAAGAAGACTGGCCCTGCTAAAAATAATCTAGAGTACCACAACAACCCGAATGACTCCGCGAGATGGTCATGCACCCCTGATGAATAGAAGAAGAAAAGGGTGGAGGAATATAAAGCATCCTCGAACCAACCACAAAATAATAGGACTGAATTGGTCCACGAGAGCTACTCAGAACTACAAAGCTCTCTGGACACCAAGACTACATATGCCCCCTACTACCACACCTACAACATGCCACCATCGGACAATCAAATTGAATATGTCCCTCCATACCATAGAAGCGACATATTATAGGCCGAGTACATTCATGTGCAATATGGTTTTGCTGGCCATAATGATAGCAACTCAAACCCTAAACAGTAAGATGTAGAATGAGCAGGCTGAGATTACCCACCATGAGAAGAAGAAGAGAATGTATTCCTAAATCTCTTCCTATCGCCACCCTCACTAGTGCTTGAACTATCACCGCCATTAATACTATCACCACCTCACCGCGACTTCTCGTAACAACCCTTGTATCATTTACAGATTGAGAATCAAAAGATTAGCCCAAAGGTAAAAAAGGACGAGAATTAATAACACATTGTCTAGTCATCAGACTAGACTCCACTTTCATAGTTGCACCCATAGACTTCTTGTTGGTCTCATGAAGACTCAAAATCACCAAAGTTTGGATAGAAAGGCGAAAGCCATTATCGAACCTATAACATTGAAGCATCTCCGTAGAGACGAGCTCTGGTACATAGCAAGATAGACTTGTGAATGCCCGTTCATATTCTTGAACCATTAGGTTATTCTGTACAAGATTAGCAAACTCCTCCCTTTTTCTCTCACTAAGAGTATTAGGAAAGAACTCCTCTAGAAACAAATCCCAAAAAGCATCCCAAGTCAAGTTGTCCATATACCTCATCTTGCCTTTTCCACTACTCTGCCACCTTGCCTATCAATTAAATAGCTCTGTAGCCATTCTTATATTGTCATTTCGCATTTGGAGGGATTTAAAAATTCTCTTCACCTCCATTAGTCATTGTTCCGAAATAATCGGTTCAAGATCACGATTAAAGATTGGGGGATCCATCATTCTAAAATGTTTATGAGCCGTCGAGGCTTGTGTCTCACTACTCTCCCCCTCCCCCCACGAACTCTTTGCCATATTTCTAAAAACCCCTTTCATCACCCTTAGCATATTAGAGGACTCCGCTTGAGGTCCCCTAATATTTCCAACATCCAGTTGCAGAACAAAGTTCGCTTGAGCGAACTCTTCCACCCCTGATTGAGGTTAAGCCCATGTTAGAACATAAGGTTGGGTATTAGAAACCTTTTCCTCATATTCCTCAATACTTTCCTCGATTGAAGTTTCCTCCAAATCAGGAATATTCTTTACTTCCCCTATCCTCGTCTCAAGAGAACAAGTGTGCATCGGATGCACCTTATCCTCTACACTACATCCTCATGCTCTACCACTTCGAATATTAACCCCACAATCTACACGGCGTCCACCACCATGATTTCCTCTACCTCTTGCCATCACTTAATTTACATAATAAATAACGAAGAAAATAAGACATAAGTTCACAATCAAATACGCCTTATAACTTAATGCCTTTGCAATACTATTCTACGCAAAACAACATCGCATTACTCATGCTACACACCACCATGCATGCAACTAACAAACAAGCATCATAGTTATGCTCTTGACCTTACTATAGACTTTACTTGCAAGCCACCTAGGTTTACGTAATCCGGTTAAGTTTTGATACCAATCTGTCACGCCCCAAATTCCCGAGAAATCTGGTGACGAGAGTTTTCCCTTTTTAAAAGAAAAAGAATAAGAAAAATTATAATATTAAAGAAAAAGAAAACAAAAGAGAAACACATCATCATCTAAGCCATCTCGCCATAATCGTAACCACAACAATCACATCATAATATACATATACCCTTCCTCAATTATGTATACATATACATATAGCCTGCATTCATTTCATAATAGTAGCCATCTGAGTTACTTACAGTAACTAGTCAAGCTACTTGCTTGGCCAAAATAATTAATATTTACATCACTTGTCTAAGCCCCAAAATAATACTACATAACTTCACTAATGCCTTGAATAAAATACATCATGTTTGACTGAGGCAACATCGTAAAATAGATAAACAAAAATATATACATAAAGAACATCTGAGTACCTCAAGGATGGCCCTAGCTCGCTTCCACACCTACATCACAAATATAGCAAGACATATATACAAAAAGGTATACGAGTTAGATTATTAAATAACACAATAAACATGATACTATATGATGCAAAGAAAGTGCATTTAAATAACAACATATGCCAACTATAATATATGAGGAAATGCGCATATGCAATGCAACTCATACACACGACTCTACAACTCTATACATCACTACGGCAACCCAACACGAGTCAAAATATAGGTGGGACTAGTATCTTATCGTATTTTGTAAAAGTTGGACTATACTCTGCTTGTCCTTTCCTACAATCAGACAAATTCTCGATGCGACGTCGATTATAGGCTAGACTCGTGTGTGCTACTAACACGCTGAGCTAATAAGATGTTCATTGTAAAGGTTTCCCACCTCTCATGGTAAGGCTCCAAGTTTCCTCCTTAATTTATCTTCATAAAAAGGTTGGAACTGGTCCCGAAAAGAAAAGGAAAAGAGTCAATCATGGAATGATGCAACACATATTCTTTGTTCTAAAAAACACATTTTAAAATCTCCACATTTTTAAACAATATCGCTTTTAAATATCACCACTTTACTTTGCATCAAAACTTCACATTAACTCTTCATTTACCTCCACATTTAAAATATCACCATCACATTTATTCATCATCGCTTTTAGAAATTCTCCACAACAAAACAACTTATCAAAACTCCACTTATGAATGCCATTTGCAAACATGCCTCGTCTATACATACTCATATGCTACAAATCACATTATAATTGATAAATTATACCTACACATGATTGTCTACTTCACAATTAAAGTAATAAGGCAAGAAAGTAACATATTGAGCACGAAACCAAACACAAAACCCTATACATGATACACTTGTCGAGGCACACACAAATAATCAACCTTATGTTTCTATTTTATAGTCTACTGGTACCTCTAATGTCTTCAAATGTTACTCGGGAGCCATACGAAGAAAAACCCCCAAACACACCTCCACATACCCCTTCGGTTTGATCGATCAATGCAACTCGGATCGCAATAAACCAAGGCATAAAAACGGTCTCCACAAGATAAGAAACAATATGTACTAATTTGTTTTCATGTACACTAAAAGTACGGAAACCAAGGAAAGACAAACAAATGAGAGGAAAGATGAGACTTACCTCTAAACGTAGGCCTCACACTAAGGAACACAAATATCTACTTTTTATATACAAACAACCATCGAAGCTGATAAATCAAAGGCTTGAAGATTGAAGCTCAAATATTACCACCAGAATATCCTTCGCTCTATTTTCGTTGTCAAGGGGAAAAGTGACCCTTTTGACCAATTGATGTGATAATGATCAAAATACACTTTTTCTCATGCTGAGATATCTGACGACATGTCTGATGCCTCTGAGTCAACTATTTGATGGTTGAATGCCAAGTACTCATCGGACATAGGGAAAAGACTTAGAAAATTTTTTAAAATCTTGGCTAAAAAACACAATCCTAAAACTTATGGTCCGGTGGTTTGTTCGGCCTCTCCAACCCGTCGGGCAGGCAGAAAAAATAAAATAAAAAGTCTCAACAACCACAATACAACTCAAAACTATAATTTTAAACACCAAATGCTACATCACTTTCACATGCTTATCTTGGCCACTTCAGCACTATGCAACTTCTCAAAAAAATACCATGTCGTGTCCCCAACATAATATATGATATAATAATATTATAACGCGTCTAATAATTTTATTATAAAAGCGAAAAATTCATTCAAAATTTTTGGGACATTACCCGTGCATGGGCGTCATCTGCTTGTTTAGTCGGCCAGATGGAAAGGCCAGACCTAGGGCGGACCAGACCAGTGCTTGTCCTTATTCGGGTTCAAGTAAAGTCGAGTACTTAGTCTGATATTAAGGCTCTGATTGGGTGTAAATGTATGGTTTGGAGCTAGTATTTTTCATTAAATATTTGAAGTAATTATAGAAAGCCCCCATGAGTTTTGTAAAATTGCAAAATAAACCCAAAACTTTTATAAACATCGAGTGACTATTTAGTTCGTAACTGAATGGCTTTACATGTTTGATGTGGTTAAAAACTCAGCAGTTAACCATTATATCTCCTTAATGGTGACTTTATGGCTTAATTAAGACCCTTGGCATGGATATTTTTATATAAATAGGATGTCCCTCACCCATTTTCAGCATCCACATTTTCAGAGCAATACACATACATACAAAGCCATTTAGAGAGATGGTACTGCATTATAAAAGGCTCGAATAGGCACCATGACTGCAACTTCATTTGAGGCATAGTGAGTAGGCATTATAACTTAGGAACTCATTGCTAGTGTATGACAAAAGCTAGTCAATAGCATGCAAATTGAGTTTCAGGGGACATAAAATTATATGGTCACATTTGGGATTCAATCCGAAATTAATTATATTTATGTCAATAAATCTATTTGAAAGTTGTAATTTTTTTAATTACAATTAAGTTATAATATCAATTTCTGTTAATGAAGTAAATTTTATATTTTTTTCTAGTTTGTTATTGTTATTATTATATTCAAAATTATTATTTAATTATAGCGACACCAACAATACTTCCATTAGCAGGTTTTTTCTCTTAGTTATTTAGTATAAATTATTTATGGACATGGCCTAATATTTACATGACATTTAATTATCATAATTGATCAATATTCAGCCTCTCATGAAATTGATACTCGTGATGTTTAAAGCCATAGCTTAAATTTTTATAAATTATAGCCATGCACGCCTCAATTGCAATTTGTGGGGCACGGATTCTTTCCATAGGAAACAACCTCTCTGAAAATAGGGATAAAGTTGTGTATATCAGACCCTCCTAAATCTTACAATGTGAGAGCATTGTGTACTGGACTGTCCTATATATTTAGCATAACTCATCTTTAATTCTAATTATTTTTTTCCTAATTTATGAACTTATTTTGGATTAAAGTTCCCATTGTTTTGTTTAAAGTTCCCATAATTTTGAGGAGTCTACAACAATACGAATTTTCATAGCACACGTGATTTAGGCTCGAAAGTTGAACGGATTTGTCACATTGTCTTTTTGAATTTTTATGAAAATTCTAAGTGATGAATTAAATATTTCCTTATATAAGAGAATTCTAAATTTTCCTATATGTTTTTTTTTTCTAATGGGTTTTAGACAATCTGAGTTTTTTCTTTTCTATTACAATTCGAATTCATTATTTTTTTATTCTTTTTTTTTTAACCCTTAGGCACGCATTGTCTCTAAGTTATTTTTTCTTTCCATTCCATGCATATTTTGTGTTATTAATACATAATTGAATATTAGAATTACATTATGATTTTATATTTGATATGGAGTATTACACAATTTGTCATGCCTCGAAATTCGACACATCCCAAATACGTGATTAAAAAAAAAACTACCCAACTTGATAAACATGCATCGGAATTCATCAATTTAACAATTTATCCATTAGTAGGAATGATTTATTAATAAAACACCGACTAACATTTTAATACGACATTTAATTAACACTGGTCTAATGGGCTTTATTATCATGTTTTTAACCTTATAAAATAACATCAAAACAAATATAATAATAAATCCGATTCAAGACCAACAACTATCTAGAAACTTAAATTAAAGATATTAAGCAACAACTCCCGAGTGAGCTTCAACTTTATTTAACCTCCAGACACTGGATCTTCAGTACCTGGTTCTGCTTGGTGTTTTATAGAAAAAAAAAAGTACAAAACACAGCCAAGCACGTATGAGTCAAGAATGTTCAAATTCTAAAGAAATATAATAAATGACAACATATAATGGCATGTGTTAAGTACCCAAATAGGGAAAGAAAACATACTACAAAAACAAAAATACAACTACAAAACAAGATAACCAAATGATGAAAACAAACGACACTTCCAAGAGTCAACGACAAGTCCCCACTCGGAATAAGTGTACTCCCGAGCCTTACGCATAAAGGCTTATGGATAGCCCTCCTTATCTTGAGTTATTAGTCATGCGTAGTATAATTCTTCTCGATGAAAATGTAAACTAATCATCATCTGACCTTATATCATGTTTTGGCCTCTTATTTAGATAAAAGAAAACAACATCAAAGTCTACAGCATTGGCCATCGGCCTACATCAAACCAACGTAACTCCCATGACATAGCCATCCTCGAGTAAGCTTCATCCTAGATTTGTTTCCCGAGATTAACCCCCACCCTGTTTCTACTTGGCATTTCATAAGAAAATAATTTTAAAAGACAACCAAATAGGAAAGGGTTAGAAATGTATCCAATAGTAAAGAAACGGTAGCAAAACGTTTATGAAATATTTGTAACTAGAGTAATTATGCATACTTATCCAAATATCATCAACCAACTAAACTTACATTAATCAGAATGCAATGTATTTTTTGACACATCTAATTGCACGATATCAGGTCCAAGCAGCAACAACTCCCCAATTCCATCCATCAGATTGGAGACCTAAATGGTCTTCCCTACAATGCTTCAAAATACGCCATCCCAATGCTTGAATGGTAGTTATTATTATAAGTGAACTCTGCTAAATATAAATGGTCTTACTAATTTCCTTCGAAATTTAGCATACACACTCGAAGCATATCCTCCAATGTCCGAATTATCCTTTATATCTGTCTATCCATTTGAAGGTAATATGAAGTACTTTTCACCAATCTCATGCCTATAAGCTGCTACATTCCCTTACAAATCTACGACATCAATCTCAAATCCCTATCGGATGCAAGGGTATAGGGAGAACCATGTAGCCGAAGGATTTCCTTTACGTATAACTACGATAACACTTCTGTTCCATCTTCTTTCTTGATAGGCAAGAAGTGCGATGACTTTGTCAACCTATCAACAATTACCCATATGGTGTCCTTTCTTCCTTTCAATCTCGACAAGTCACTCATAAAATCCATCGTGTTGTGCTCCTACTTCTACTTCGGTATCTCAAGTGGTTGCATCTAACCACCCGCCTTCTTTCTATCCCCCTTTACCTATTGACACACCAAACACTATATCACAAACTAGGTTATATCCCTCTTCAATTTTGCCCACCAATACGTACGACTTAAGTCATAGTACATTTTATTCCTACCTGGATGTATCATTGACCGCAACTAATATAACTCTCTTAATCCCTATTCTCTCATCAACGTCAGTACATATAATCGATTTCGATAGCTCAACTTTATGTGTTCCCCTATAGTCCAAACTCAGGGCTCACTCCTTGGTACCTAGCAACAAACCTCTGCAACCATGCATTATTTAGTTGAAATTCAATCACCCTGTCCACTAGTTATGGCTAAAAAACCATAGCATACAATGGAACCCATTCTCCCTCATTAATGAACTCTAAACAAAATTCACCAAATATTTTTACGGCATTCCATTCATCGTGTATGAGACATGCCAAGGTATACTAAGTTTTACAACTCAGTGCATCTGCTACCGCATTCAAATTCCCCGAGTGATACTGAAGATCACAGTTGTCCTACTCTAAGTATTCTATCCATTGCCTTTAACTCATATTTAAACCCCACTTAGTGAAAATATATTTGAGGCTCTTATGATTTGAAAGTACCTCAAATCTCTCCTTGTATGGGTAGTGCCTCCTGATATTCAAAGCGAACATGACCGCTCCTGGCTTCAAATCATTAGTAGGATAATTTTGCTCATGAACTTTCAACTGACGAAAGATGTAGGCAACTACGTTCTGTCTGCATCAATACGTAACCTATAACTTCCTTCAACACATTGCAGTGCACCGGGTACCCCACTCCCATTTATAGAATAATCAATACTGATGTTGTTATCAACAACTCCTTTAGCTTTGTGAACGACTCCTCGCACTTTGCATCCCACTAAAACTTGACCCCTTTGCGTTTAAGGGGGGTCATAAGGGAAGCTATAGCCGATAAATCCTTCACGAATCTCCTATAATAACCCACTAGTCCTAAAAAATAATGAATCTCAAAAATATTCTCAGTCCACTCCCAATGTGATACCGCCTCAACCTTCGATAGATCTACTACGACCCCTTTTGTCGTCACAATATGCTCCAAGAATTTTACTTTCTGAAGACAAAATTCATACTTCAATAATTTTGCATACAATTCATGTCCTCGCAATGTCAACAACACAATCCATAAGTGTTCTCGGTGTTCCTTTTTAGTTTTTGAATACAAAAATATGCCATCTATAAAGACAATGACAAATTGATCCAAGTATTCCCGAAATACCCTATTTATCAAGTCCATAATGATTGTCGGCACATTTGTCAACCCAAAAAGTATAACGAGAAACTCATAATGCCTGTAATGAGTTCCGAAAGCAATCTTCAGAGTATCCTCCTCTTGGATCTGCAACTGATGGTACCACGAATAAAGATTAATCTTCAAAAAGTATTTTGACCCCTTCAACTGATCAAACAAGTCATCTTTCTTGAGCAATGGGTACTTGTTCTTAATTATTACCCGATTCAACTTTCAGTAGTTGATACACATTCTTATCGACCCATGTTTCTTTTCTATGAACAAATTCAATGAACTCCACGGCAAAGTGCTCAATCGGATAAATTCCTTACTTATTAGGTCCTCAAGTTGAGTTTTCACCTCCTTCAACTCGACAAGTGCCAAATGGTACAGTGTCATATAGATACGACTCATACTAGGAACAAGTTCTATAATGAACCCCACCTCATGATATGGAGGAAATCCACTAAGATCTTCTGGAAACACATCAATAATATCACGAATGACTGGAGACAACTCTGGAAGTGCATTCGTAGTCTCAGAAATAGAAAGATTAGCCAATATACAGCTGAGGGTATCTCTTGCTGGTCCCACAAAAGTATAAAATGATCAACCCTTTCTCATAAAATAGTGTAATACAACGACGGTTACATTCGATAACAACTCGATTGGATGACAACCAATCAATGCCCAAAATAACATCAAACCCGAACATATAGAGAACTAGTAGATCACAACAAAAATAATAGTTGGAGATAAGAATCAATCAATCACTACATAGAAATTTCAAAACTATCCAAATGCCCAAGGCGTATTGATCAACATACAAACATCTAGACACTTTGGTTCCAACCTTAACAGCCGAACTAAACCCTCCGCGACAAATGAACAAGATGCACTAATATCAAACAAAACATATACATACGAAGACTGAAATAATAAAGTACCTCGGACGACAAATGCCTTTGCTGGAGTAGCAGGAACTTTACGAAGGGCATATATGGGCATTTGCGCAGTTGGCTCAGAAGTAGATGTTGCGGCTCAGTTTCCACTCCCATGATGACCATCACAACTAGACATTACTCCCGACTAAACTGACCGGTGGTGTGGGTGGTTCGATGCAAGCAGTCTGTATTGATGCAACCTAAGTAATTTGGAGTTTAAACAATCTACTCCGGACAAACATTCTGCATATACCCCAAAGCCCCATATCCATAACACCTTATAGAAGGACAATATTGCATGAGATGTCCCTCCTGTTTACACTTATGGCCCTTCTTCTACCTCGAACTCACTGACCCCGTCCCAAAGTTGTGAAGCCTCTAAACTGGCTACCCCTAAGAATGTGAAACCCTATTCTCTAGTCACCACTTTTAATTGCCCTAACTGGTATTTTGTTCCTTAGACTGAATATCGATGACCTCCTACTCGTCGACCTTCTTTACATCTTGATCATATATAATCGGCCATACCCCAGTCACCATGTGACAAATCCTCAGTCATAGTCCTTTCATGAACTGTTTAACTTTGTCTTCCTCCATGGGTATGTAAGGCTTAGCATATTTTGCCAAAGCAAAGAAATCCATAATATAGATTCAGAAAGTCATGCACCTTCCCATCCCGATACAACTAAGGGCAATATCGATCCAATTAAACATATCTGAACCCTTCCTATGTCAACTCTCTAACCTCGAACATCTCCATATATCCCTTCCACAATTCTACTATGTCATCCCACAAAAAATGTTTCACAGTCTTTGCCATTACCAAGCTATCTGTCAACCCAATCGTACAAAAATGGTGTTCTATGTTGGACGCTCACATGTCAGCCTCTATTGCACCTACATATCCTCGAAAGAAAGGCATGTTAGTCCTACCAATTTCCTTTTGCACCTTTATTGCCCAAACTCTGACACTTGTGTCTCTACCCTGCTGAATCGCGATCCCCTCGAACACCGCCTTAACGGCTTGAGAGGTCTGCTGAGCTACCAATGCAGATAGTTACTGTAGGTCGACCATCACATGTACCAGAGTCACCCTAGCTACTCCTTCTTCCTTTTGGATAGGTAAGAAATGAACTGACTTCGTCAACCTATCAATGATCACCCATATGATGTCCTTTCTTCCCTTTGACCTTGGTAAACCATTCAAAAAGTTCATTGTGATGTGTTCCCACTTCCACTTCGGTACCTCAAGTGGTTGCATCTCACCATCCATCTTCTTCCTATCCCCCT
>MKEJ01057402.1:0-14730 GCA_001753735.1 Embelia ribes
TTGAATAGTAAATTTCTCCATCCAAAAAATCTAATGTAGTGTTTATGGAAAGTTCTGTTGTAATTTAGAAAAATAGAAAGACTGCTGGGAAATTCCTATTTTAAAACTTTTTAAAAATTTTGTTAAAAGTTACTAAAATAATTAATTATATTATTATAAAATATAAAAAATATTTTTCTTAATCTTAACCAATTTTTTAAGATTTACTGAAAAAAATTAATTTTTAATTGATAAATTTTGAATAGTAAAAAATCTAATGTAGTGTTTATGGAAAGTTCTGTAGTAATTTAGAAAAATAGAAAGACTGCTGGGCATTTATGTCATTTATGTCATTTGATAATGTTGTTTTATGGAAAGTTCTGTAGTAATTTGGAAGTTGTCCATCTTAGCATTTCTATAAAATTTGTAAAAAATTATTATAATAATTATATATCATATAATAAAATATAAAAATATATTTTCCAGAATCTTAACCTAGGGTTTCATAGTTTTTGTGGAAAAAAAATTATTCTTTTAATTGAGAAATTGTGAATAATAGATTTTCTCATTGAGAAATCTACTATAGTATTTTTAAAAAATATTCTAGAAATTGAGAAATATAGACACTGTGTGTGCCACATTTCTCCTATTTAATTTCTTAATTGAGAATTCAAATGAGAAGAAAGGTGTTTTAGAAAAACCTGTGGGAATGCTCTTAAGGTGAAGAATCAATTAATAAATATATCACTTGTGGTGTATGGAAACCCTCACAAGTCACGGTATTATGAAAACCATTACTTAATTCAGGGTGTTAAGAAAACTACTTTCATTAATCCACATCTCAATAATCAAATAACACCTACCATAGTCTTTAAATAGACCAACTATGATAAAAGATAATGATGATAATAAATATAGAAAGCAAATATGAAATAACTAATCTATCTAGCCCAACCAATTACGAGATAATACCTTACATTATCTCTTGTTAATAAATAGTAAATATAATAACAAGACGGTTAAAGACTTGATCAATTCCAGTTCTCATCATAGGGCTCTCTTCAATATGAATCCAGCCTTATTTGAAGTTTCCTTTCATTTCTCTGTCCTTGTGTTATTTTATCTGCATCTTGATTTATCAGAGGTTCTTAGGGCATTCCCACAGTGTAATGTCATTCCCACCAATATATATATTCTCGTCTGGGTTTGAATACCCGTATCTCAAACTCTAAAATAAAGAATGCAATATAGAGAATGCTACAACAATTCCCTAAACTTAAAAATAGTATTTGATATGAAAGTTGGAACCGTCGTTCCAGGGGATAACTGTAGCAAACACCCTATTTTGTATGGAATTAAATTGTATTAGATGCACCCATATCGCATACAATTTAACCATTAAATTTAGTTGAGGGGTTCCCATAGGGTGTCTGAATCTGAAGTGTTCTATGGGCATTCCTACAAGTGTCCCTATTTTCGATCCTGAAAATTTTTAATCCTTGTTTGGATACACTAATCAAAAATAGAAGTGGACATGAAAAGTAGGCCCTAGTTCAAGGGGAGCACTATAGCAAACCCTTCATTTTTAGGGGATTGAACAATATTCGGATACAATGGTGGAAACATTCCCTTGGTTTTTATCCTAAAATATAGGATATGGAGTATTTCGGAGTGCTGGCGTGAGTCCCCGGGGATTTAATCCTTTCAGGATAGGGAGCCATTTAGGGACAGGGGCCGGAGTGCCCTCATTGTTTGATTTATTAGGATTCTCTGCAAGATGACACAGCGCCTAATTGAAGCTTCCTTCCATTTTTCTCTCCCTATATAGTGCTCTGTATTATCGTATGGTAATTTATTGAAGGTTTGTAATTGTTTGATTTGTTAGGGATCTCTGCAAGATGAATCGAGCCTAATTGAAGCGATCAAGCGAGTTGATGTGGTGATCTGTGCTGTTTCTTCTAAGCAGGTCCTTGAACAGAAGCTTCTAATATCAGCTATTAAACGAGCTGGGTGCATTAAGGTCCGTTCCTGTTCTGCTTTCCTGTATATTGCGTATATACATGTGTGTGTGAGTGTGTGAGCAATTTATCATTGTTTTTGTTTGGTTTAGTATTATCCACAAAAAAACTTAGGATATGATTGTGTAGTGTTTTATCATTTATGTAGTTAAGTTAATCAGATGATTGGATAAATTGTCTGAGGTAAAGTTGAATCCATATGTCTTTGATTCAAGTTTGTGGATTCGAGGACAATCACAATGTTATCTTTGTCGATAAAGTGTAATATGGTATCAGAATAAAACAAAAGAAGTAAAAAAATATTGAAGAGGTGTATAATGGGGAACAAAATGAAAGTTTGGATGTTATAAAATTGGAGAGGAGTGAAAATTATATTTTCTCACTTGTACTTTGCCTTTACAGTGATGATCTTTTTTAGGATTTTACTTCACTTCTTTAAATGTTCCTTCTCTCCTTTTCTTTCCCTCCATTGGAAGAAACTTGCGATTTTGAGTTAATTATCCTTTTCTATCAGGATTTAATAAAATACTCCGATTACTAGCAGAGACAAACTTTAGTATGAGTAAATAAGCCCGTAAATATGCTTTATGCTTGTGTCAACCATTAAGTGGCTCCCCAAGCAACGTAGTTGGCCTCTAAATTCTTGCGCATGCATATTTCTGGGATAAAAAATGCGTATATGGAATGGTGGTTAAAACTCATAGTAAGTGTCCTGTTATGCTTAACTATTTCAGAAGTTCATTCCCTCAGAATTTGGATTGGATCCTAGCAAAACTCGAATTTCTGGCTTGGATTACAACTTCTACTCCAATAAATTAGCAATTCGTCGACTTTTAGAAGATGAAGGCATTCCCTACACTTACATATGTTGCAACTTTTTCATGAGCTACTTGCTCCCATCGTTAGTGCAGCCAGGCTTAAAGACACCTCCAAGGGACGAAATCACAATATTTGGAAGCGGCGATATAAGAGGTCGTGGTAGTTCTGCTGCATTTCATTTTTTTTAGTAATTTGCTATTTTTGTTAGGACAATATGGTATCATAGTGTGCTTTTTGATTTTGTTCTCTGGATTTGTAGCTTTTGTTTACTTTTTACCAGATTTCAAACAGGAAATGTGAAAAATAAAATTAGGACCAGTGGAAAGAACTTTCTACCGGTCCAGCTCATTTTCTAGAACCTTCTCAAAGGTTGTTCTCGAAACCAATCCTCCATTTTGTGCAGTTTCTCTTATTTGAACTTCGAAATCAGTTTAGAAATCAGAATCAAATGAATCTGTTTGTTCCTTGAACCAATAATTTACCATCTTTTTGCAGGTGTGTTTATGAACGAAAAAGATGTTGCTGCCTTTACTATAGCTGCTGTGGATGATCCTCACACATTGAACAAAACGCTCCACCTGAGACCCCCGGGAAATGTTTACTCCATGAATGAAATGGTTGAACTTTGGGAGAGCAAGATCGCGAAGAAGCTTGAGAAGATTTATGTTACTGAAGAGGAGCTTCTTCAAAACATCAAAGGTATGCCGGTTGTCTTTGTAGCCATCTACTCGTAGTTGTTTGAATCTCTAACTTAATAAAGCTACACAAGTTGAAAACTTATATCCGAAGTCTGTATAGATGTATTGTTGCTACATGTGGTCTATTTTTTTAAACATAGCAACTGTGAAACTATGCCGAATCATTGCCAATAATTGCTTGTCATGAAGTGAAATCCTATATCATTTTTTTTTTAATCGTAATAGTGAATTTGTATTTTAACGTTATCCCTGTCTTAATGTATAAGTTGTTGTTAGCTAGAAGTTTACTTGCCCATAGTGGTGCCACGCGTTCGGTTTTGGTTGGCCCAACTTCAGAAAAGAATAGGGATAAACTAGAATTGTTCAAGGTGTCGTAAGGACCATAACCCGCAGTTTTCTATAACTAGTTTGTGTTATTCTCGAAATTTAGTTTTTTCTATTACGTTCCTTCTTGTTTTGCAACAGTAGTATTCGGAAAATATTGCTACAAATGATAACAAAAGACATTTGTGCTAGAAATATAGATAAGCAAAGTTACCTTAGATTGGAATAAGTGACATAAGAAAATTCATGTCAACGACATGTCTTGATATCTAACTAGGCTTTATAGCCGACCCATAAGGCTTTGTTTGATGCTGTATTATTCTCCATGTGTTGATATAACCTTTTTTTTTTTTTTTTCAATCTTATTTTCAGAGACTCCTTACCCCAACAACATGGAGTTGGTTTTCACGTACTGCGCATTTGTAAAGGGAGATCAAACATACTTTGATATTGAGTCATCTGGTGGTGTAGATGGGACAAAGCTGTATCCTCATCTAAAATACACCACCATCAGCGAGTTCTTAGACACCTTATTGTAAGTCTCGTTCATCTGCATATTTACATTGCAGAAATAAATAAACATTATGTTTGCAGTTTTTTTACATTTTATCACAAATACTATACGATCAGGTGATATGTTGCTGGACAAAGGAGAGGCATAAGAAATAGTCATCCACTCGAAAATTGTGGAGGTTAGACAGAGATGAGCTTTCCTGGCGAAATTGAGGCTCAACGGACACTAACGATGGTCAGTTTTGTCCGGACACTAACGATGGTTAGTTTTGTCCGGACCCAGGATCGTCTGGACAATCCTCTATGCTGAAGAACTTAATTTTTGCGTATGAAAACTTTGTTTCCTTTGTTAAACTCTTATTCGTGGAGGCCGTTTTACTTTATTCCTATGGTAGAAATAGTCTTATTTAGTGGTAGCTATGATTACCTTTCGTTCAATACAATTTCGAGTTAATCTCTCTTAAAATTTTAGATGATTTTTGCTCTTTTCTTCCTCGTGAATTCAAGGGTTCTCCTTGTGGATTTGTTATGCCCTAGCACGTTAAGGTAGCCTTATTACCCTACCAAACGTTATTTGCCAGAGGTTTGATTCCTAAGCCACCTAGTCCTTCATGGAGAGAGTGCTCTCCAATTCACAATCCTCGCTCTCATTCTATTTTCACATTTTTTTAACCTATAGGCATGATGTTTTCATGCTTCCGCTCCTGTTCCGCAATCTCAATCTGATGATGTAGTTTGATCCTTCGCTGATCAACCAATCCTCATCTTCAGGTGACATTTGATCTAGGCAAATCTTCAGAAAATCACAAGACTATTATTGGATTTTAATCATTATAGGCACCGCCAACAACATACAAGCTAACGCTAAATAAATTCTACTTGACGAATTGGACTATTATTTGTGGAAAAAATGAAGAAAGAGTCTAAATGGGTAGTGTTATACATATTATGTAACAAATGTCAATATCCAATTCAAATTTACTTTAACCAATTTCAAAACAAAAAAGCTTAAGAGTACAAAATTGCCAATTCAAACAGATTAAAATCACATTCGATTTGGTATTACAATCAGTAAATGAAAGAGCGGGGGAGGAACGCGATACAACACCAACAATTTCCAATGTGCATAAAAAAATTCAATTGGGACAAGGGAAATTTTTCGCCTATGGGCTACAGGAAAAGGAAAAAAAACAACAGAAATATGTAACGAATAGTTTGAACAAAGACACTCAACACAGCTCGATCCTCCCTAATTAGTCCATTAACGAAGGCCACACCATCCGGTATAAATATTCAATAGGAGTCATCCATTTACATATATAACGTTTAAGGCGAAAACAAAATTGAATCTTCATTATTACTTTCAGCTGTGGGCTTCTCTCCCTTTATATTTCCTTCATAGTTTGTGTGGACGTTAATCCCCACGAGTGCCAGCATTACTGGCTGAAGTTTTCTTGCCGCCATATTTCTATTATACGAAACAGGAAAATTATACAGTGAGGGAGAAGAGAAATGGGCAAAACAGAAAAAGAACTACACCATAAGCTTTTGGTTATGTTTTCACATTTTTTGTTCTTTCCATTTCAGGGCTTGAACTTTGCACTGAAAACAGTTTAGATTCGACAAATTTGTATTTCCCCCGCAACGATCCTGGTTTCAGAGCCAGAACCACGTTTGAAAGCCATCACCAAACGCACTATATTTTCAACATGGGATTGTGTTCAATGTACATTTGTAAGATTGCGCATATAAATCTTGGAATTTCAACTAATGGGAGATTTCAAAAGAGCATCCGAGTATTTGAAACTAACCTGTTTTCCGATACTGAATGGAACATATCTGTATTTGATCATGTGTATAATTTGGCGCTTCATCGTGAGGAAGAAAAGAAAGATCCAGTAACACACCAGAATCGGCCAGAAGACGGGGACATCGAACATTGGGAAAAATGTCATCTTAAATGCTATACCAAAAGCCCTTGTTATTGCGTACCTAGAAAATCATGAAAGACAGACAACAATATTGCCCCATGCTCAAGTTCATAATACTAGTACAATTAATCAAACTACTATATAAAAAAGTACCAATTCCATGAAATGTTTCACACTTTTTATTCCAAGTTTGTTTTTCATCTTATTTCTTTGTAACAAAAGTCATTTACCCAAAATTGTAAATTAATTAATATTAACTTGCATATTTTTTATTAAGAGATGATACTCTAACTTTAAATATTTAAATTGATAATTATCACATATCTTTAAAACATTTAGATTGCTAATTATCACAAAAATAAAACTTAAGAAATTTAAAATAAAAATATTAAAACTTAAAGAATTATAACTTACAATTGCTCACATATCTACCAAACTTAACAAAATATTAAAATGTCATGTTAATTATCAAGAATATAAATTAGTGACACGATTTCATGGAGGTAACTCGAAATTTATATATCATGCATATTTAAAATTTTAACAAATGATAATTAAAACACTCTATTTTTATTAAAAATTATTTGAAATAATTTTAATTTTTGCTCTTATGTTTGTATGCAATGTTTTGTTAAATAGTAATCTCTCCGTTCTTTTTTAATTATCACTTTAGGCTAGAGCACATGAATTAAGAAAATTACTAATTGGCCTCAATTGTAGAGAAAAGAAATAATATTTTAAGTTAATACCCTTCATTAAATACACAAACATATCACTCCAATTCATTAACAGGAGTAAAATTAGAAAAAAAAAAAATTAAAGCTTTATTGATTTTCTAAATGGACACTTAAAAATGAATAGAAAATAACTATAAAGTAACAATTAAAAAGGAATGGAGGGAGTACATTTATAAACCACGTGCAAAGTACGTTTTCAAAAGTTGCAACTTTTCACTCAATCTTTTCCATATTTTAGTTATATAATTTTCTAAAGTGATAATAACAGGGTTCTTTACTAAGCAGAAGAAAATAAGGCAATGAAGGTAGAACAACGATATTCTAGAAATGAGACTTAAACAAGAACCCTTTTTAAAAAGAAAAAGGAATTACCAGAACTTGAACTCAGGAAGACGACGGAGGAAAGGCTTGAACTCATCCGACCCTTTTGTAGGTAGCAATGGTCCATCTGAAGGTTCTAACTCGGGATCAACGAGAGGCGACAAAAACCCGATCAACAAATTCAATATGTAGATACCGAGTCCGTAGGTGACAATGTAGAACCCTTGAACATAATAAACCCTCAGAGCATATAACGATGCTAAAAAAAATGTCACAATCCATCTATAAACGGCATGAGGAGTAGTTTTATCCAAATAGAAGTGATAAAGCTTCCATATATCATGTGCCCATTTGGTAAAAGATGATGTCGTGGTGGCAACACCACCACCTCCACCTCCTTCCATCAGAAAATTTGCTTATAGTTCTGCAGGTTTGATACAAAGCTTCAATATCAATTAAAACATTCATATCATTTTTTTTTTTTTCCGTAAATGGCAAATAAAGAAGATGCACTGTTGGATAACCATACAACCAAGGACTCAAATTGAATATGCTAAGAATCTAGGTTTCCCATTACTGCAAAGCTCTAAAAGCTTAGAGTGATTTTGGTTCTTTTCTCGGTTTTGTTCATGTTCCTATTGGTTTCAGGTATGAAAAGATGAAAGTTTTGAAAACATCTTGTGTTCTTTTCATTATGCATGTTCGTAAGAAATAGGCTTTTGGAACAACGAATACAACGCTCTGCAAGATTATGAAAGTCGGGTCTTGGACAGTTCACTGTAAATCGCTTTGGTAACCCGTTTTCGACCCTTGTGTTTGCTTTCGGAATCATGAAACACTTTCCAGACTCGTAACACCAGATCATCTTAAAATCAGCTGTCAAACTGGCAAGAAATTGGTTTTATCTAGGGTCCCATTCTCTATGAAAATCAAAATGCTCTCAATTTCAGCCTAATATCAAAAGTTCAAAACACTATTTCCTTCGATCATATACCTGTTACTGAGCTCCTCTTCTAATAGCCTCTAATTCCAAGTCACAGTACAGTAGATCCTCATTTGCAAAGAGAATAATTTTAGAGAAACTCCGCATGGTGTGATGATATATACATACATAAAATCTTGTATACAGATTATACAAACACATATTGTTACATCCTGTGCATTGATTTTCTTAGAAACAGGATCAATGCCCGTGATCTAAGGGCACTCATCCCAGAATTCCTAATTGAGCACCTAAACTAAGAGCATTCACACCAGCCTTTCATATTGAACTTTCCCTTTCTAAAATGGGACAATGATTTTCCCAAATTGTGTAAATACAGTATTTCTATTTTCAGAAAACTTTATATAAATACAACGGTGAATTTCACAAATAGGAATATTACTATTTACCATTTCTTTATTAAAAAATAACTTTTTTCAGCCAATATATAAAATATACACCAACGTATTCGATAAATATTTTTTTTAATTTTTATATTTATATATTATCAAATTAATTATGTAGAAAGTTAATTTTAGAAAAACTAAAATTTTTATTTTGCAAAGAAATGAGTTTCTGCATGAGATTTAGAAAATTTATAAAGTTAACGAGAAAGACCGATTTGAAAGCTCTAAATTTCAGAGATTAAATTTTGGAGAACCCTCCCTCCAACGTATGCAATGCTATTCAACCCCCTAAAAATTAGGGGTTTGCTTTAGTACAGCCCTGACATTCTCCAAATTTCATCCTTTAATTTAGGAGAAATTGAGCAATAGTTGAACAAGTAAGGAAATCACCTGATTTGCTTTGATTAAGTTGTCATTTATAGCTCCGATCGTTCAGAGTTTTATTTGGAGAAATTGAACAGTAATTGAAGAAAGCTGGAAATATTACCTGATTTGCTTTGGACTGATTCTTTGTGTTAGCTGCGAGATTTCAACGCCGCGGGAATATGCTATATACATATATATATATATATATATATATATATAGTGAATACACAATTGTGTGGACGAGTTTGCTCTCAGGGTTTGTTTAGCTCGTTTATTTATAAAAAAACTGATTTTGAATATTAAAATAAGGCTCATTAAATAAAATAAATCGAGTCAACTACTCTAAGCTCAATTTGTTAATATTGAGTTTTTTAAATTGTTTAATGGCCTATTGAATTATTAATGGCTAATGAAAAATTTCCAGCCTAATGAAGTCACTAAACAAGGCAAATCTGGATGATTAGATTCTGCTTTGCGAAGCCAAACGAGCCGAGCTCGAATTCATCAAAAATTTTCAATACAAAGTGAGTAGAGCTATTATATGCATGTTTTTTTTGTTCTTATTGTATGCACGATTCTCAATGATGTTCTATGGAGTGATAATCAAAATGTTATTTATTTAGTTAAGAATCTAGCTTTTCATTCAAGAACAAAATTTATTAAGTTGAAGTATCATTATATTTATGAGCTCTTAGATAAGAGAATATTGCAACGGGCAAAGATGCTAGGAAATGGAAATCTTGCTGATATATTAATCAGGATAGTGACATTAGAAAAGTTAAACCTAGCATGAGCAGAGGCTTTGAGTATTGATGCCCGCCTCTATGACTTATTTAGAGTTGAGGCTTTGAAGTTGTTGAAACTCGTCTCATTTCTATCAAGTCTTATTTTAATATTTAGACTCGATTAATTTTAAATATATATATATATATACAAGCCGAACTGTCGATAAGCGGATTCAAAATTGTTCATGAAATATTCCTTCATTTACAACATTTGTCTGAATCATGGATGTATGAAGCTAGCCTAAGTACAAAAGCCCGTCCGCATCAACCAAGAGTGAAAATGATGTGAATTTTATACAATTATGTAAAAAAATTCTTACATACTAATTACAAAAATAACTTTTATTCTACCAAAATTCAATACATTCCAATTCATGAATATGAATACAGTCGGTACATGAAATTTGGGAGTGAGGAGGCTCAAATTCACCTTTAATTTAGCCGTCGGATCTATGATTTTATTCGTCAAATCAATTTAAAATTTAATTTGACAATTGTGATACTTAAGGAATACGTTGTATTACTCTATCTACAAAGTGTTATAAATGCTCCATGAAATCATATACTTGAGGAAAGTGATGACGTGGACGAGAGATGGCCAAAACCTGCAAATGTACATGCCTATATGTATGTATAGCCTCCGCATATACTGTTGGATTTTTTATGTGGACAAGTAAATTTTCTAATTTCTCGTTACGGTTCAATTATATTGTGCTATTTTTAGATTTAAAACTATACTCGGAAGAAAATATATAGAGTTTAACTTACTATATAATTGAAGGAAAAAAGAATTATATATAAAATTCAAATTGTTCGCTAATATTATTTACAACAAATAAAGATAAGATAAACAACAAAGGCCATGTACATAATGAAAAATTTCATTGGAAAGATTAATTATGTCCATTTATGATAACTATAGATGTAGCTTCATTTGGAGTAGTCTCCCATGATATTATTAAGATGTGATATAGATATATAATTTTGATAACATGACTATAACTTTAGGGGACTTGAGTTCAATTATGCGTTGCTCAAATTTAGCTTGTTTATAAAAATATTTGATCCGCATTTGGGCTCGTGATGAACTCGGTCATTTCACCTTGAACTCGTCCACTATGTCTTTTGAAAGTTCGGACTACTCGTTCAAACAAAATGCCATGATTTTGGCTGGTTCCAAAAACACCATTAAAACAATCCCCAAACACTGCAAACAACTGCAAACAAAAGCCCATAACTAGATTAATTTATCATAGAAATATAATATATTCATTGCTAAAAAATCAAAGAATTTCACCTACAATAAGTAACAGGAATTTTTCAAACTTAATAACTCATAATAAGTTACATTATAGCTTAATAATTATGAATGTGTATATATATTATTAATTTCTAAAGCGAACCAAGCATGAGGAGTCTAGTCGGGCTTTGTTCAAGCTTGCTTCATTTACTTCATGTGCCCTATATTTTATTCATAATTAGGATGATTTATAAATGAATGAGTCATGATCAAAATTTTTAATGAGTTGAAGCTAAAAATACTCATGGATGTTCAGCTCATTTACTACGTTATATGCAAAAAGAAGCACAATTGCAGTCGTACATCTTAGATTTTTGACATGTTTTTATGTGGGCAATGCATGCGCTGACACGATTGAATAACACAAAGTGAAACAATTTTTATTGTTACCCTACTAGCTCTGATGAACCTGTTAAGAACAATCACACGTCTACTTGTGATATCAGACTCAACAAATCTGATCATGTACTCTTTCTTTTATGCCCTTTAATATGATCTTCTATTTATTTTTCCAAAATTAACGAAATTTTTCGTGTAACATCCAAACATGATTTGCATAGCATATTTAAGCTTGGCATATTAAGTATGAAAACATTGTGTACTAGATACACAACATGGCTAAGCATTTTTTCGCTTGTTGATATGTTGAGTGTAATGCTTGCACAAACATACTGATAAAATATGAATCAATGATGGATGATACTTAACCTTATTACTAGCCTCCGTTTTCGCATGTAAATCAACTCAGCCTAATTTCTTTTTTTTTTTTTTTTTGAGTGGAAATGTCTCACATATTATCAAATGAATCTGTAGCTACGTGCATATTCATTCTTAGTCATAGGATCCACATATTTTTTTATTTAAGAGTTGTAGTCTATATATTTTATAAGCCATTTAACTATTAACATTTTGATCCACAAATTAAAACATAGTCTACATGTAGCTACAGACCATATGAGTCTGCAACTACTTATTTGAGCAGTCAAATTGTTATGAAAAATAGTAAGTATTTATGCATATATAGGGAGCACGACATATTATGTTTCATTCATTTAAATCTCTATAGAATAAAAAATGATTACAAGGCAAAGGTGCATTAAATTATTATGTACATCACTCATCATATATCGTATCTTGTCAGAGCAAAGCTCTAAATTTAAATTTTTTTGGAACTATCTAATATCCAGGGAATGAAATAGCTATTAAAACATAAGCAAACAATGGGCGATCTTTAAAATTGACTTGGGCCCAATCACCATTTACAAGCCCAATCAAACAAACTACTGTCGGATCAATACAATCTACAAACGCCACTAAAGTAAATGAAATGACATATATGGTTTGTTTGATTGTAGTAGTTTTTAATCAAATAAAATTAGTGCTTTCTTTTTTTTTTTTTACTAAAAAAACTTGAATTCATCAATTTAAAATTTTGTAACTTATTTAGACTAAGAATAGTAAATAAGTTAAGTCAAAAACTGAATAAAGTCAAAAACTGAATAGCTAAATAATATCAACTAGGTCCAAATAAAATTAGGGGAGCTAAAATCATAAATTATAGCATATGATTCAAGACTAGCGCGACTTCATATTTTAAAAAGCAATTTAATCATTTTTGTAATTTGTTTATTTTTTTCTGGAATTGACCATTATAATTTGGTTGTAGCTAATAATCGAAAAACTAACTTTTTTTAGTCTATAGAAAAAATTGGAAATATTCCGTTTAAAGCCTGCACCTTATTTAGTCCAAAGAAAAAAATAAAAAATCTTAGTTTAAAATAGGGAAGTAAAAAAAAGCTGAGGAACCGAAAACTGATCCAGATCCGAACATAGATTGAACTGAAAAAAATCGATATTAGTTGACTTGTTATTGATCAAACACCAAGCCAGTCCAATTAGTTAATTACGGTCCAAGCTTCCATTTGACAAGCTGTTAATACGGAACCAAACTAATTCAGACATAGGCATGGAGCAAACTGATCCATACATAGACTTAGACCGGAACCGACTTAAATAAAATTATTTATTAATATTTAACGTTAGACAATTACTATTAATATAGTTATAGTCTGATTTTTGCATTGTTATTGCACAATTAGTTTTAGTTTTATGCTACTTCTTATCAATGTAAAGTTAACAAATTAGATAGAATTAAGTTAATTCTTAAATATTGTGTCGGAATAAAAATTCCGTATTCATTGATAACTCATCACCTTACGCTACATGAGTGGTAACAAGATGATGGAAGGACAATTGAATCGCTGCAACATGTAGCCAACAACAATAATATAACCTAAATACTCATTCTCTTTTTTCTTTTTTCAGTTATGCGTTTTTATTCAATTTTCTTATTTTTTTATGATTTAAACATATGAAGTAAGTAACAATAGTAAATTATACATATACTCATGGCGAGAGTCATAATAAATATTATTAAAAGTTGATATATGAAAAAAAAAATGATAGATTTTCAATTATGTGTTTTTATTTAATTTTCTTATTTTTGATGGTTTAAATATATGAAGTAAGTAACAATAGTAAATTATATATATACTCAAGATAAGAGTTATGATAAATATTATTAAAAGTGGCTATATGAAAAAGATGATAGATTTTGATATCCTTTTATTTATTTAATGAAACTGGATTTATTATTTTAGAAATAGATGAGCATGTGGTTTATTGGTTAACAATCAATCTTATATTAAATTTTAGTTTATAAAAAAAATTAAAATAAATTTTACTTTGACATTAGTTTTAATATTAAAAGAGCCGTACCCTGAACGAATATAACCAATCCAAAATCTACCTCATAGAATTGAGAACTTGATCGAATTCTAATTGATCCAGGACAGATCAATCTAGAACTGAACTTGACAGATTTAAACAATCCGATTCTGGTTCCAAAAAAATTGAAATCAACCATAAATGAATTAGTCCCAAATTTGGCATGGAACTGATTCGATACGAACGGCGTATACGCTAGTTTAAAAAGCATATTCAGTCCAATGTTTTGGGAAAAACAAAAAAGATTGAAGATTAAACTATGTTGCTAATAAACAAGTATGTGTTATTGTAAAAAATTCAGATAATAAAATAGAAAAAGTAGGTTTTTAATTAGAGTTTAATGTAACTAAAATTGCTCTTATAAAAAAAACCAAAAAATTTGAAGTTTAAACTATGTTACTAAGAAACAAGTACGTGTTATTATAAAAAAAATAAGATAAAATAAAAAAAGTTGATTTTTCATTAGAATTTAATGCAACTAAAATTGCTCTTACAAACTTTTATTTTATTAATTAATATCTCTAAAATTTTATGCAAGTACACTTTTGATATTATATTTAATTTTATAATAATTACACATTTTCAATATAAAATGTGCAATTTTTTTGAACGCTTAAAATGGTCGTAGTTGGTAAGAGCGGCAGGGGTAAGGTGTGTAGTAGGTTGCTGTGAGAAAAGAGTTTCTCAAATTTTTTTTTTTTTTTTTAAGAAGCACACAGGCAATGCATTAATTTTTAGCTATAAAAATAAAATTTAATAATAA
>MKEJ01057408.1:0-25411 GCA_001753735.1 Embelia ribes
GATTTATTTAGTGACGAAAATTTATGTCGCTAATTAGCGACTGAAATATTTAGCAACGGAAATTTCTATCGCTAATTAAGGACGGAATAACTACGGAAATTTCCGTCGCTAATTAGCGACGGATTAGCTATGGATTTATTTAATGCTGACGGAATTTTTTTTCCGCCGTCGGATTTTTAACGACGAGGTTTTTAACAACGAAATTTAATCCGTTATATTAAAATAATGACTGAATTTTACAATTTAACGACAGAAATTGCCCATCATTAAATCGTATTTAATCGTATTTTTCTTGTAGTGGACTTTGGTGCGTTTCGGACAAACCAGACTTTTAAAAAAGTACATTTGTAAATGAGTTCCTTTTTGGGATAAAGAAAAATTTAATGAGGGATATATTTGAAAGTAAATCAATTTTTTTTGCTTTGAAAATGACAAATGGTTGCTTATTTAAGATTTTTTTTCTATATGGTCTGTTAAAATGAACGTAGGAATTGTCTATCTAGCAAACAAAATTTAGGTGGGAGTTCAGTAGATGCATTGATACATGATAACAAACTTAATGAGGAAACGTTTCACTATATACTTAATCGAGAATATATTTATTTAATTATCATCATCACATCAGTATCTGTTAAAATCTCCATTCCTTCTGTACTGAGAGAGAAAGAGAGAGATATGGAGAGAGAAATTCTATTTTATTATTAACGACACAAAAACATTTTTCAAGAGGCAATTAGAGCCTTGTTTTTCTCTATAAAGAAGAAGAAGAAAGATAATTGTTATATTAATCAACTCAAGTTGAACTGGCAAACTACTTAACAGAAAACAGAAGCAAAAACAAAAAATTACAAAAAGATCTCAGAGAAACTAAAACATCACAGAAACATTCCCTTAAGACTAATGCCTTTTACACACGCCCTCGAGATGGAAAAGACTGCAAAGGATGAATTCCCATTTTGTTGATCAGATTATGAAATTGAGCACTTGCTATAGCTTTTGTCAATGCATCTGCAAGTTGATAAGAAGAATATACATGTAACAAATGAATCAATCTTGAATTGACCTCATCTATAATAAAGTGACAAATCGACCTCCACATGCTTGGTTCTCTCATGATGAACAGGGTTTGCAGCCAAATCGTAAGCTGATTTACTATCAATGAATAAGTAAATAGAAGAAGAATGAGATATTCCCAAATCAGAAAGAAGCAACTGCAACTAAACAACCTCACAACTAGCTTGAGCCAAAGTCGTATACTCTGCTTTAGATGAACTTCTAGACACAGCCTGTTGTTTCTTGCATTTTCATGAAATCAGAGAATCACCAAGAAAGAAACAATAACCTATAACAGATCTCCTAGTATCCACACTGGCTGCCCAATCTGAATTAGAGTAACCTTTTCAAAGGAGGGATGAAGAACCAGAATAAAACAAGCCTTGAGTAGGAGTACCTTTAAGATATCTCAATATTCTTAATACTGCTAGATAGTGAGATTTTGCAGCAGACATAAACTGACTTAGAGTATTAACTGCAAATGTAATATTTGGTCTAGTGATTGTTAAGTACAATAATCTACAAATGAGCCTTATATACAACACATGATCATTAAGATATTCAGTATCTTCTTTGGATAATTTTAAATTCACTTCTATAGGAGTATCTGTTGGTTTGCAATTTAATTGACCAGCATCATCCAAAAGCTCTGAAAGGTATTTTCTTTGATTACAGAACACCCCCGTGTCACTTCTGAATTAGATAAAGTAGAACAATCAAAGCTAGGAACAGAAAAACCTGAATCATGAGAAATGCGATCTCCTTGAACAAGTGATACTAAAGATGAGCTAGAACTCACAATAGTTGGTGTAACATTTGGAAAATCATTCAAGATGTTCAGATTGATAGAGAAAGAAGTGCAATCCCTTACATTCTATTATCCTATGTCCGATATGCCATTGAATTCAAAAGGAAAAACTGTCTCATAGAATACCACATCTCTTGAAATAAAAATTTTCTTACTTTCAAGATCATAAACTTTATATCCTTTCTTTGAAAATGGATAACCAACAAACATGTATCTTCTTGCTCTTGCATCAAATTTTTTTCTGCCTTTACTAAGAGTTGAAGTAAAACAAAGACAACCAACATAATCGGGCATTTTGTTAAACAAGACTTGAAAATGTGTATTGTGATTTAGAACACTAGAGGGTGTTCTATTTATCAAATAAGCTACAGTTAGAACATAATCTCCCCCAAAACTAATAGGTAAATGTGCATGAAATCTCAGAGATCTAGCAATATTAAGCAAGAGTTGATGTTTTCTTTCAACTACTCCATTTCGCTGAGATATGAAAATACAACTTATTTTGGTGTAAAATACCCTTATCATAATAGACAATATATAAAAGGAACTCAGTCCCATTATCACTTTTGAAAACCTTAATTTTTCTACCAAATTGTGTCAAAACATTGCATAAAAGCCAACAATAATTAAAGACACCTCAGATTCCACTTCATTAAAAAAACCCAAGTACATCTTGAAAACTCATCAACTATTGTCAAGAAATACTGATAATTTCCAATTTTAATAGGGGAATAAGAACCCCAGATGTCACAATGTATCATATCAAAATATCCCTTAGTTTTTATGGTGCTAGGAATAAAAGAAAACTTGTTTTGCTTAGACTTATAACAAACCTCACAAGGATTGTCTTTATTGCTTTGGAGCCCTTTGAGAGTGGAAACCAAAGAACTAACACTACTGAAAGATACATGTCCCAATCTAGCATGCCATTCTACTGCACATTCTATATGTGCTAACTGGTTTAACTCTGTGTGCTCCAGCAGGTATATACCTTTATGTTGCCTTAAACGCAAGGAACTCAGGTTCTGAATCACACACTTTTCAGAACCAAAACAAATAGAACACAATTGATCTTGTGTTAATCTACTGACAGATATCAAATTATAAGTAAAACTGGGAACACAGAGAACATTTTTCAATAACAAACCATACTAAAACTCTATACCCCCTACATGTGTAACCGTAGCGTATGCTCCAGTAGGTTAGTTGACAACAGTATTAACCTTTGCAGGTCCAATAGTATATAGTCTATAATAAGATATCATATGTTCTGTTGCCCTTTGTATCTAAAATCCAGATTAAATCATTATGGGGATACAAAGAAGTTGTGAAGCAATATGATGTTAAACTACGTGTCATTCCAGTAAAAGGAAGGCTTGAAGGAGCATCATGTGCAACACGAGAAGAATGTGAAGGAAAAAAACTTGAAGGAGTGCTTAGACTGCCAATACTAATTGCATTAACTTGTGGCGCTGAAAATTTCATTTGTTGTTCCATGAGGGAACCCAAGTATTGAGACTGAGTTATTGGTGCATTAGATTTAGAACCATATTCTAAAGCAAATTTAGCATCGCTTTTGATGCTCCAAGCACCGAGTAAGTGATTGGGCTATAAAAGTGTACATAATAAGTAGTTATTGCATATGTTTTAGGTCATTTATATTGTATTTAACATATCAAACTTGTTGTATTTCGGTATTACGCGCTTGTGTATCATTTGCAGGATTATGGTGTAAAATGAGATAATTTAAAGGCCAATTGAGATTCTATAGGAATTACGAGGAAAACAATGTTGTTTGAATGATGATTTGGAGCTCTAGAAGCGAAAGAATAAGTTTTGAGAAGCCTTGAGCGAACGATTTGATCACCCGTTCGTTGAAAGAATCTCATACGCCAAAAATAGAAGTTTTAATGAATTAACGGGAATGTTTGGAAGACTTTTTCCTATAAAATTGAGTATGATTGGAAAGATCATTCAATCATATTTCTAAAGGTTCAAATGGTACTCAATTCCGAATTTTCTATAGTAAGTTATTTCGTGAAAGGGTGCAAATTTGTCCAAACCGAACCGGTTCGACCGGTCGAACCTCTACTTGGTCCGGACAGAATCCGAAAAATATGATTTTTCAAATGTTAACTTGGGGGCCACCTTATATATATTATTTTATTCCGAACCTATGATATAAAATATATCTAAGGGTCCAAATTCAACCCTACTCTTTTGTTCAGACTTATAACACTAGCCTTCTTTATTTTTTTTTCTTTTCAACATTCACTCCCTACACAATTCATTGGTTTTTTTTTTTCCAACTTTGGAGATTTTGAAGGGAGTGATTGTGAAGGTTGTGACAACTTTATATTTTGTTTTTTTCTTCTTTTACGTCGTCGTGAGATCGTTCTACTATTTTTATTAGTTAATAAAATTCTATTTGCTCTCTTTTAATTGATATTTTATTTAGGTATTATAATTATGCTTTCTTTTAATATGTTAGGCTAAATCAGGGGTGTGTATCGGTTCGGGTATCCAAAAATTTAGAAACTTAAATCCGATCCCGAACCAAACCATTTTTTTGAGAAATTTACTTTGGTATTTTGGTTCAGGCCCGAATGCTTACTCACCCCTAATATAAATCAAATTTAGAAATTCGAGAAATCCAAAAATTTTAAATTTGATTCCTGATCTCGAATTGAAAATTTTTGGGTTGTCGAAAATTTAGAAATTTAAATCCCGATCCCGAACCGAATTATTTTTAGGAAAATTTACGCAGGTAATTTGGTTAGGATTTTGGGAATCCTGAATATTTGCTCAACCCTAGGCTAAATTAGTCTTGCCCTTAGGAAAAAAAGGCGTATTAGACCAACCTTTTAGGGACTGGGTCTGACAAGACTGAAACTCTCCCCGAATAATTACATAGTGGTGGAAGCTCTCTAATTCAATGAATTTAGAAGTAGATGTTTAAACCTCTATATTTCTTAATTGGGAAAATTAGTTAATTAATTATTTAATTGTGTATTTGTTTTGTTATTTTCAAGTAAACCACCGATTCTCATAAATTCATCTAAGTGTTAAGAGTAGTGATAATTTAGATAGATAATTACTTGAATTGAAACTGGTTAAAAGTATTAAATTTTAGTTTTCATAAATCATTAGTAATCCCTTAGTTTGATAAATCTAATATCTTATCAGTTAAGCTGCAATCGCCCCTAATATACTTGCTAAGCCCTCCTAGTGCTATTCATACCAGCAACATTAAAAGCATGCTCCCCGTGAGGTATATCACCACCTTGATTTTTCCCTTTGCTCGTGCGGTATCTATCTAGGTGGATACTCATGCAATTTGTAATACTTATCTTTTCTATGCCCGCTAGTGTTACAAAAAGAATATCTTACACCTCATCCCTTATTATTTTTACCATGATAAGAGGATGAAGATCTTTGAAAATTTTCTTGAATAGTATTGACCTGAGACAATATTTCTTCTCCAACATTTTGACAACCAGCTACCATTGAATTTGGATTTGATCTATTCTTTACTACTAAAGCAATTCATTCTATCATATCCCTTGGAACGTTCCCAGTAGCCATACGTTTCTCCTCAACAGTAACAAGACAAAATACCTTACTGATTGAAGGAATATGTTTCATCATTAAAATTTGCCCTCTTAACTGTGCTAAAAACATCATTCAGTCCCATTAAAAATATCATTTTAATAGTATTTTCCTCTCTCTCAAGGATTTTCTCTAATAGCTTGCAATTGCGCAAGACCTCCACAAGAACATTGAGGCATTGGATTGAGCATCACTAAATCATTCTACAAAGAATCCAGATTATTGAAGTAAGTGGCAACACTTTGTGTTCCTTGTTTTAAAGAATGGATAGACTGTTGAATATCAAATATCCTTGGTTCATTACTCTCTGAATATTTAGTTTTCAATATATTCCACATCTCTTCAGCTGTATTCTTATAGAGTATTGATTGTCTGATTTCTGGAATGGTGGATTTGGCAATCCAAGATTGTACAACAAGATTATCTCTAATCCATTGATTATACATTGCATCAATAGTTGTTGGACAAGCCAAAGTTCCATTTATGAACCCTAGTTTGTTCTTTGCCCCTATTGTAATCTCCATAGCCCTTTTCCAAGTGTAATAGTTCAAACCATTCAACAGATGATTAACCAAACTAATCCCCGTCACCTCATTTGGGCTAATATAATATGGATTAGATTAATCAATAGTAGAAACAAAATTAACATGACTAGTCCTAGAACCACCAGAAGGTGAATGTTGAGCTGTCCGTCAGCATAAGAAGCCATAACAATCACACCATATCAAAGATAATTCTTCATAAACAAAATATCAAACACCTTCTGTGCAACTAGAAGCTGAAATGAACTTCACAATCAAATCTTTATCAAGAACCTGTCCTACTATGCTAATTCAACCTCTAATTGAGAAAGGTGAGAAACTCACTTACAATTTAACAGGAAATTGAAAAAGAATCAGAAATGACGAAGCTAAATGAGCCCATAGCTTTGATACCACGTCAAAAACTCCATTCTTGCTGTACTGAGAGAGAAAGAGAGAGACATAGAGAGAGAAATTCTCTTTTATTATTAACAACACAAAAACGTTTTACAAGAGGCAATTAGAGCCTTTTCTTCTCCACAAAGAAGAAGAAGAACTAAAGAAGAAAGATAACTGCTATATTAACCAACTCAAGCTGAGCTGGCAAACTACTTAACAGAAAACAGAAGCAAAAACAGAAAATTACAGAAAGACTCAAGAGAAACTAAAACATTACAGAAACACCCCCCCAGACAAACACCTTTTACAGTATCTGCGATACGATCATGATCTAAAGAAACTCTCATGTCAAAGAAAAAATGAAGAGAACTATTTATTCGTCCAATTCAAAATGAAAATTAACAAACGCTATATCATACCAGCCGATAACTTCTACTCTTGAAGCAAAACCTCCCGATAGAAAAAAAGCCCAACTTTTGGTAAAGTTATTAGAACATCTCAATCTTCGTCCCGGGGCACACAATTACATAAACATATCAGTAATGGCATTCCTAATCATTTTAACTTGAAAGGTTACAACATTCGTTCTCGAACTGATGTCCGAAGATCAACTTTCTAATACTTCAACGAACCGAGGCCATGATAGATTGTTGATTGTACAGTCCATTCACGCCATTATTCAACTGCTGTCGGTTTCTTCTCCGTTTTGTAACAACAACAAATCCCTCACCATCTCCATTCTTATTCTTATTTACACCTGATGCTTTGGGTTGCACATTATTCCCTGTTTCTGTACCCGAGGCAGGCTCGCCCTCACTCCCGTAATGAATCTTTATAATCGCACTATCGTTTGCAATCGCTTCTGAGCTTTCGGAAGACTCGACCTTCTTCTTACTGATTCTAGAATCATCAGCGGGGTCCATATTGTTCTGAACCGACTTCACTATGAAGCTAAGCAATATCTGCCTCGCCAGTTCAGCCTTCTCCGAGTCTACACTTTTCTTCTTCGATCTTCCGTCTTTCACTTCATGACCAGTTTTCTCATTCGGTTTCTCTTCTGAAGATGACTCATTAGTGTCTGAAGAATTCAAATCACTCGGAATTATTGAATCTTCACTCTCAGGGTTACTTTGCCACGCTCTTCTAGGCACAAATTCTGGAGCATTTGGGTTCATAATTTTGGGGAATCCAATTCCGTTGTTTTCCAAACGGGGCATTTGGTATCTCAAAAACCCAGGTTTCATTCGGAAAGAGTGGGCAGTTCGGTAATAAAGAGGAGATCTGGGCCCACAAGGAACCCTAGCAGCAATTGGGGGAAAACCTATGGGCTCCACAAGCATGCCTTGGCTAGCTATAACATCGTAAACCGTTGTTACAGCCACCGAGTTCAATGGGTGAGTCAACGGAACAGCACCAGGACTGAACGGTTGAGCTGAAGCTGAAAGCTTTTTCCCGTTTGTTTCTGATGTTTTTTCCTGATTACTCGAGTGCGGGGTTCCCTCAGATTCCAGAACAGGACTATCTAATTCGTCTTCACTTTCGATAACATCTTTTGTGTCTTCACCCTCCAGTTTTGCTTCTACTACATGGACAAGTCCGTTTCCCTCCTCGTTCAATTGCTGAGGAGGAACGTCGCAAGTTTTGTTATCGGTTTCCTCATTTACTACTACTTTCTCTAGCAGAGGCTTGATAACTGTACCAGGAGGTGCCAACGCTACCTCTTTGTACGAAACAGATTTTGAAGCCAATGCAGTGATAGTAGATTTTGAAACTTTTGAAGGTGAGGTTGGGGAAAGTTTAGAGGACAGAGATTTTGAGGACTTTAAAGATGACGATTCAGTGGAATTCACCTTAGGAATGCCCTTTTGTCCTGGTGGAGTTGTCTTTCTATAAGTTCCATCTCTGAAATTAGAGTACTCATAATTGCTAGTGTTAAGCTTAGCAAGATTTGGACGCCTTCGATCTAATTTCCGGGTCCCACCATTTCCGGACCTCAGTTTTGGATTAGCTTCTTGCCACCCTTCATCGGAGCTTATCTCTTGAAAATCTTCAGCTACAACTGTCATCTCATTTTTATTTACACTTTCGAGTTTGGTTTCTTTAGGAAGGACCTTTTCAAGAGTATCCACAACTACGTTTGTTTGTGCTATCAGAGGGGTTTCTTCTGTCTCAACTTCAACTATGCGGTCACTGCCTATTCGTTCGTGTTGCGCCTCATGGGATTTGTCGCTGACCTGTAATACCTGAACGATAAGATAAAAAGTAAACAAATAAGCCAGTCGTCGATAGAGAAAGTTGATTTTTTTTTTCCAAATATCCTATGCTTGCACAAAGAAGTATGAGTACCTTTGAACGTCTTTTTTTCAGAGCATCACCTCCCTTAGCATCCTGATCAGGACTTATGAAGTCAAGAAGGTCGGATACACTGCAAAAGAGGGTAAAAGTTTGGTGTTCTGATAAATAATCACACATTTGAATTCAAAGAATATTTGGGTAATACCATTTTATCTAATACCTAAGGTGGCCTTTGCTTGCGATTGTTGCATCTGGCTTTGGAGTTCCAGTTCTTGCTGCTTCTTGCTGCTCCAACACTTTTGACTCGAAATATTCAAGCCATGCTGCAGCGTCCTGCATAAAGAACAAAGCCTTTCACTACCTTGCTTCCATTACTCGAACATTCTTTTTTCATGGTTAATTAACTGAAATTGCAGTTTTATTTTTGAAAATTTGAAAATTTACAGGAACTTGCCTCCAAGTAGGTGCTGTATTAAAAAAGAAAAAAAAAAGTAGGTGCCGTGTCATATTATGTATGGATTATTCGCAAAACTTATAATGGAGCATTATTTTTCAAAAGATCATCATTGTTTAAAGGAAGAGTTACTCCTATTTGCAATAATCCTATGCGACTAGGGAAAACAAAACAGAAAAAGGCGACTATTTTCCATTTTGATCGCTGGGGGAAAGTTGCAAACTAGAACGATGATAAAATCAATCATATTATGAATCATGATAGTGTAATCTACCTGAGTACGAAGATCTTCCGATCCCAGTTTGGCTTGAAGAATCTGTAATGTAGTTTGTTCATGTTGCACACTGAGAGAATATGCCTCCATCAATGAAAGAGCTATAGCAATGGCATGATAGCTGGCAGCAGTCTGTTAGGTGAACAAAGATGATTTAGTAATGACTATTAACTTTTTTAATATAGATGGATGGAGACAAACAGATAGATAGACCTGTATATGATCTGCCCCAAGTAATCTTTGATTGCATTTGAGGGCTTCATGCAGGTATCTGAGTGCGACATGAACATTTCCCATACCCTCTTCCATCATGGCTACATTTATATAAGTCGCTGCTGTGTTCGGGTGTGAGAGACCGCATGTGAAGTGCAGAAGGAACAACGCACGATTCACATATCTGCGCCAATTTTAATTTTACTAGATCTGATCAAGAAATGCCACAAACTGAACAAGGTAAACAGCACCAATAAAAAATAACTAAAAACCATGAGCTTGTGAACACATTCAACTTACTTCAAAGCCAACTCAATGTGTTGGAGACGATAGTAGAAAACAGAAAGATCTCCATAGCTTTTCATCGTGTCTGGATGGTCGAGGCCAAGTTCTCTCTCATTAATATCCAAAGCCTTCTGCTGATATATCGTTGCCTGAACATAAAGAAAAGTAGGCTTAAATTTGCTCAGTGATACGAACAAAAAGCATTAAATGTAAGTTTACAAAAAATGAGAAAGGGAGCCCCTTAGCCAAAAAAAAAATTAAAATGAAAAGGTCTTACTTGGTTAAAATCTCCAGTGTGATAAAGCACAACGGCTAAAAGACTATAGGCACTGGCGGTCGTTCGATGGTTGGGCCCACAAACAGCTATCATCTTAGCCAATGCCTTCAAAAATCAGATTACCATAATGTTAAATCGACTTAGGCAATTTAAGGACGGGAAATTAGTTAATTCCTTAAAATTTGACTACTATTCAGTTACCTTTGTACCACAATTGACTGCATCTTCTAGCTTTCCTTTATCCAGAGCAATCTTTGATGACTCCAACAAAGTTCGCCCATCTGCAGAAGAGCATCCTACATGCTGCGTACCCATAGTAGCAGATTAATCACTATATTTCGAATGAAAAGTTCCAAATTTAATGAGAGAGAGAGAGACAGACAGACAGAGATGGAGACTTACTTTACAGATAGGGACCAAGCCAATAATATCAGATCTCTTAAAAGGGTATGGGCTTTCCATGTCATAGTCTTTTGGAAGCAACTCCAGTCCAACCTGAATTACACAAGGAAAGAAATGAAAAAGATAAATGAAAAGAAACAGTAGGGCTGTATGGTTCTGTCCTCAGAATTTCTAGTTTTGGGTTTCCTTCTCATTTTCACTGGTTTCAAGAATCAACACTGAAAACAATGAAAATTTTCTGAAATATCCATTGTTTTCGGAAAAATTCTCTATTTCCAATTTACGCAAACTATATACCAAACACATTTTGTTTAAGTTTTAGAACCAGAAAATACGTCTCAGAAACATAACCAATCAAGCCTTTGAGTCTCAATGGAAAGGATTGGTACCTTGTGGCAAAGTCCTCGGAGAATTGAAACCTTCCTCAAGTGTTGAAACTCATTTTTTAGGTTCCAACCGAATCTTTTTGCTAAAAATGTTCGTAGCCACTTCAGTCCAAGGATTTGATCTCCACGCACCTTATCCACATCATCGTCAGCTACATCCCCAAGCAAGAAATTCAAGCATGAGGCTATAGCAGTGGATAAGTCGGCCACATTATCAACTGATGCAATAACAGCTTTAACTACATGCTTCAAAGCTCGAGTAACCATCTCATGAATACAAAGTGACTGAATATGTGGAAGCTTATCCGCAAGTTCAACCTGGTTTCCAAGGAGACCAGAGCAAAATATGATCAATAGAGTATCTAAAACAAGTTTGGAAACATACCAAGAGTGAGGGAGAGAGCCTTTTCTTACCACACGACCCAAAGAACGCATCTGCAGGCCTCTAAGGTGCATGAAGTCGGTCATAGTGCGTCCATCGACCGGGGAAAGTTCAAGCGATGCAAAATCTGTTACCTGAAATAAAATGAGAGTTTTAGCTTGCTATCGGCAAGTGTAGATAAAAATTGTTATTTTAACACTTCAATTATAACTAGCTTTATTACCAGCTTGGGCAAAGCAATATCATCATAGTATACTCCTGCCAACTTCACAAGCTCGTCTACTGACTGTTTCAGAAAAGCAGGAAAAGCATGTCTCTTAGTTACTTAACTATATAAAATAGGAGCGTAAATTTATTACCAAAAGAAAAAAAACACAGGAACAGCAAAAATAAAGGATAGGTGTCAAAAAATAAAATGGTTAAGAGCACATCAACTGGATAATATTGTAAGATTCAATCCGGTACCTTTAGATGAAGATCCGTTCCACTTTCTTTCAAACGCGAAAACAAATCTTCAGAAATAAATTGCTTCAAATCCGAACGACTATTGGCCTCACCATCATTAGCATCCCCCATGCTGTTTTCATCAATTAAACTACCATTTTCTCCATTTTCATTGCTGATAGTTACAGTATCTGACTTCTTCTCTCTTTTCTTCAGCAATTTAAATTCCTTTCCAAGACCTTTAACCTCCACGTCAGCCTTTTTATTCTCCTTAGTGCTTTTGACATCATTGTCGTTAGTTGTTTCTTTCTTTTGTAGATGCTGCACCCAACAAGAACCAAGCTCCCATCTAAAAGACCTCCCATTGGCAACTGGTTTTTCTTCTGACTTCCGCAAGCTCTCTTCAATCACTTTGCGAGTTATGCATCTTGAAGATTCAAGATCATCAAGCTCACAGTGAGCTTCTCTTGAGTCTTCGACACTACACGGCTCGTGAAGCAAGATTCTTAAGCTGTGAAGACAAATTACCCCGCAATTAGTACACAGCAAAAGCCTTGTACAAAAGTGGAGTTGTTTTTCAAACAAAAGAATAATATTGCAGCGATAGAAGTACGATTTATTTAGATTCTTAACCTATTAATGTTGAGAGCATTGGCTCCTCCTTCTGGTTGATCATCAATCTCAATATCTCGAGCCATACATTTTGCCTTCTTAACAGAACCAACAACCTTCACAATCGCAGTATATCCACAATGTCTTACAGCAACAACACCTAGTGAGGACGTATCCTACAAACCCAAAAATCTCTCTTAAAGTTTCTAGATGAGAGAAAGTGGAATTTTTTGCTTAAAAATTTTTTGATATGTAAAAATAGGGGAGAAGTACTTACTCGAATTACTACGCTCTCATCTGCAGTTACCCCTTTAATTACATTTCTTCGAGCAACTTCCTCAGCAAGCACATTCAACGATTCACTCTCAATAATTTTTACACTGGGTTTTGAGCTAGCATCTTCTGTATCTCGGTGTACCGTAACAGACAAGTCCCCAACATAATCCTCATGCAATACTGAGCCTTGTGCCCTGGTGCAAGAATTTATTACTTTCCTGATGGCCGAAACAGCTTTAAAGATTGATACATCGACAAATAGGTTATGGAGCAAAAATGCCTTTCGGTCACGGACTACCCTCTCTTCCTCGGTTTTGCAAGGGAGATTTGCCAATATAGCGAACTCAGTGGCCCAAGGTCTATTATCATGCTCACCATTTCTTCCTTGTCCTCCCCCATTGCCACCCCAGCTTTCATCTTCAGTCGGAAGAGGGAGAAAAATTGATGGAGAATCAGAAGCAGGCGGAGGGACAAGCCAAGTGTTTGCACGGAAACCATATGGGAGGTTACCAAACTAAAAGAAATTAAATAAAGGGAATTAGTCAACACTTCTTTCATACTTGTCACATTTTGAAGGAAATTTGCATCAGAACAAAGAAAATGTCTCACCTTATTGTGTTCCACAAAAGCTTTCATCAAAGACTCATATGCCTGCATATGTTGACAAATTGTTAGAACATTAGAGCATTGCCAAATCGAAGCAAACATGAAGGCAGGGATACCGGAAGAATTTTCTTAACCAATAAAAACAACTTTTCCAGGCAAATTCTCCATCAGTACTTCACTGTGGTGCTTTTGTTTCAATATCAAAATAGTCACACAGAAACATACTTAGGAATTGTTCATTATTTAAGTTAGCTAGTAAAAAGCTATCATTCTGGCAAAATCACCATATGTACGGAATGCAAATAAACAAAGATTGGAAAGCAATGACACCAGCCCCACCCCGCAAGACCACTAGTTCAAGAATACACAGATGTGTGTGCTTACATTGGCAAAAGCTCGGCTGAGCTGCTGCAGAAGATCCACCAGGGAGTGACTTTGAAGCGATTGCTTACCCAAAGTGTAGAATCCTCCCACAGATGCTACCACTTGTACTACCTTCCCATTGCATATCTTAATCTGCACATATTGATAGATACATTTATCCACAACATACCTATTGGGGGATGATGCTAACGGTTTGGGTAAAAGTAAAGAAAAAAAAGATTGCCCAAATTGACCGAACAATCTCCGCAAAATAATGACAGCAAAAAGAGATTACTAGGAAAGCTAAGGATTTCAAGGAGGTTAGATCTAAGAGTGGGGTGGTTCTACGACCTACAAGTTACATGTTTGAATGCTTGTCATCTTATGATTTAGGATCGAAGTAGTGGCCTTCTGTGGATGCCCCTTATCGGCCACCTTAGGTTTGCTTTGGTAACCTAACCTTTAGGATTTTAAACAACTATTCGTTTATTGTGCTTAGGCTTGCATTTTGATCTTAACAGTATCTCTAGGTATACCCCTAAATTTTGTAACTTTTTGTTTATGCATTAAAAATTAAACTTCCAAAAGAAGGATGATTAGTAATTCAAATAGATATTTGGTTGCTGGCAAAAATAATCTCACAACTGGATTAAAACTAATTCAAATGCCAAAGGAAAATTTTAAAAAAGATTAATTTGCTAGCAAAACAGTAAAGAGTTTTCATACACAAGTTTGTTACGAAAATCTCTACACCAGCCATGCATGAAACTATTCCAATTCAAAAGGCTACAATTTTAACTACCGCAGTGAAAAGGCACATTTTTGGGATTCTCACTAAATTCACAAATTATGTGCCAAAAACGTAACTAGAGAGGGAACAAACAAAAAAGGCACCTGCATTTGGAAGTAATCACCATTTTGCCCTTCTCCCCCTTGATTTGTCTCCACCCTCTTCAAATCTGCAATATCAAGATGAAGTGAAAAGATGTTTCTTAGGGTTTGTTTGGTTACTATTTTGAACAGAGATTTTTTACTATTTTGACCTAAATATTCTAGTAGTTTGAAGCATACACCTTTTTCCATTGTAAGCTAGCTTATTTGCAAAACAAGCTGCAATCAAACAAATAGTACGGAAAATTTTGACAGTTAAAGCGAATAAACAGTAACAAAAAATTCAATTTAAACGTTATACAGTCAAATGCAATCTATCTTTTAAACAGAAAATAAAAAAAATCTGAGGTCAAAACTGCCACCAAACAAGCCCTTAAGTAACTAATACTAAAGACTGCAAGACACAGAGAGAGAGAGAGAGAGAGAGAGAGGGAGAGAGACTTACGAAGTATCGGAGGAGTGAGGTGAGAAAACGAGAAGAAGTCGTAGAAGTCGGAGAGCCTCGGCGTCGGGTGAATCGCCGCCATCTCGTACCCCTCCCCCACCACCGGCGCCGGCACGCTGCCGTTGGGAGGAGACGGCGACCGCGGGTGGACGGCTTTGATGGTCTTCTTGGCACGGCCATCTGTTCCGGCGGCGGTTTTGGGCTTGGCGAAGCGCGTGGTGCACGCGACGATGTCCAGGAGCCGGCGCGCGTGGGCCTGAGACTGGGACTCGTCCGTGTATGGCTCTGTATGAATATCGCAGGACACAGGTGTGGTATTTACGTAAATTTGGAATGAGAAACGGTTAAGAATTTAATAAAAAAAAAATGTTAGCTATATTAATAATAATATTTTATTTTATTTTATTAGGACAGGACAAGCATAAAAAATGCCCCACTTAGAATGCATACTCATTTAAAATATATACATGAATAAAAATAATAATTTTATATTGCAAATTAAATAAGCGCTCACAATTTATTGCATCTTACTTTGGATCAAGAAATGCATTTTATATTGAATTAAGTATTAATTAATATTGTTGGGTTGAGTTTAGTTGCATTATTCCTCGCAAAGTTGTAACATCTACTTGTAAAATTTATCTACAAATCTTAGTTACCCTCTTTATGCAAAGAAATTCCAATATATGAGTAGTGTTATCTCTGTATACTATTATAAAAGGCAACCCAATTTTGACAATTGAAAATGCGAAGCCGTGTCATTTTTTTGTCTTCCGAATTTGTTCCTTGTAACTTCACAAAACTACAAAAATAAAATATACAGAAACGAAGTTTCGCTTTTTCCTTTCTTGATGACATTGCCTATTTCAAGTCACCACTTGTCAAACATAGCCCCACGTTGCAATGACCGTCAAAATTCTTGTCTTTCCAGTCAAATTATTTGAACTACGCGTGGTTACATATATATGTATCTGTAGTTATACATATACTTTATTGTAGTTATAAGATCTGTATAGTTTTTATTCAAGAGCCGTAACCTATTTGTAGGCTTGTAGCCTCACCTAGCATTGCCAATCTTTCTATAACAACTTGGCAGATATTTGCAAGGAGTAGCTTCCACTTATTTTTTGATCATTGCCAAAATTTTGCACGCATCGCCTTTTTGTGCTAGTCTTTAATACATAAAGCGAACGTTTGTGAATTTGGGTTCATTTTTTTCTATACCAAAAATGCCCTTTTGCGTTTTATGAATTTCAAATTTGTAATTCCTTTTATAATTGGTTATACATATAGGGACATCAAAGTAAATTTATCTATCCATAAAATCGTTTCAAAAAACAGATCTGTACGTCATTTTACTCATTAGTCTTCAAATTTTGGAATAATAGTTTGAAAGTTTAGGAAAATAAATTAAAAAATTATCCATTTAAGAAAAATAGATTGTAAAATAGGTTTTACAACTATTAGATAAACTAATTTTATTTTGAGAAAATATATTTTAAAATATATTATTGATTATTTACAAATTATTTCTACAAATTTATCTTCGAATTTTCTAGAAATAGTTTAAAAAGTTTAAGAAAATAATTTAAAACCATCACTTTTTTAAATTAGATTGTAGAACATAAAAAAATATGATGTAAACATATTTCACTTGAAGAAAATAGATACAAAACTTATTTTTTAAGTATATTTTTTGAAAAGATGCTTCAAAATTATCTGTTTTAAAGTAGATTTTAAAAGAGATTTAAAGAAATATAGTACATGGATTAATTCGTTTTAAAATTGTTAGGGCTGAAATTTATGTTGTTTTAAATTTTTATTTGAATATAAATATATTGTAAGGCGCAATGCACACGCACTATGTGTTTTACGGAAGCTAGTATTTATAAATAGCAAGTAAAGTGTGCAAAAATCTATTCAACTCAGTTGGGTTGATACGGTAAGATATTTTAGCATATGTTCCAACACTTCATATTCCAGATATTTTCAAATAATTATCATTTATCATTCAATTTGATTTTTCTAATTGACCACTAGCAAATCATTAATAATAACTCTATTTTAATGAATTTAATCCCACGAAAAACACAATATATTTGCGAAAGGACAGAGATTTTATGCATATATATATATATGCAAAAAATTATTACATATATCAATTCATTATTTAACAAGTAGAAAATAGACTATAAAATCCTTATCTTTTGCCAAATTGTGTCTGTATAAAAAGTTTATTTCCGTTAAAATTTGCACATACACTTATATATATGTATCATAAAAAAATAATGTCAGAATAGGACAAAAACTTATTTCGCATTTCATAAAAAATAAATAAAGTACACTTGGGTCAAATTTAGTTATGGGGAATTGCAACATGTAGAATTGAGGCATAATATTGTAATACACGATGTGTCCTATATAACCGTTTCTCTTAGGTGTATACCTTTGAACAAAGTATATACATATATTTGACTAATTCTAAAGGAATCATTCTCCAATTTTCTTGGCATTCCAAGCTTAAAATACAAATACCCGTTTGTTATGAGCATAATATAATATAATTAATCACCTTGTGAGAGGTCCATTAATGTAGGTAAATACTCAATATGTGGTAAGAAAAACTATGGCAAAATCTATTTTTAGCTCGTCATGCAAGCTACTTGAGGCTATCTATTGAAGCTTTTGGATGACAACATTTATGCGCCCGCTCAAAAGGGAAAAAAAAGAACCTTATATAGAACTATTAAACCTGTAAATATGCGTCGTCGCTTAGAATATCATAAAGCCAACTTTAATTATTGTAATTTGCAATTACCCAACTATTTGCATAACTTACATAGCCTATTATATATGACAACAATTATACCACAATATTTTCTTATGCATAGTACTTGGCCTTTTGCCACCCCTACCAAATGCTTTCTTTATAAACATAAAGAGAATTAGAATTTGTAAAGATGCTTTATTCAAATAGCCCACAATCCTTGTCAAAATCTTTTACCAAAAATAGCAATTGGGCAAAAAAAGGAACAGGCTATTTATTAATACTATGCCCAATATATAGCTGTATATAATTAAGTTTCCAATGGTATAATTAACCTACCTTCAACCATCCTCAGCAAACATGGCTTCAATGTAACCACTTCCAACCTATCATTCAACTTGTGCCCTTTCACCTATTAATTAAACCAAATAAAAATTAAATTAAATTGAATGTTTTAAAGGTTAATTACACTAACAATCCCCATAGTTTCCCAAAATTCTATTTGGTCCCCATAACTTCCAAACAAAATTAGTCCCCTTTGAAAAAGGGACATGGCTAGTTCTTATTATGGACTTTAAGTCATATGAAATGGTAAAAACTATGTTCAAGTTACCGATATGTTATTTAATTATGGGTGATGTAGTCTTTTTGTGTTAATTAAAACTATAAAAAGACCAAATATGTCATTTTTCTTTTAACTTTGGGGACCAAATCAATTACTTTTTCACAGTTAAATACTAATTATGAGACCAACTAGAATTTTTCTTGAAACCAAGGGGACACCTAGTGAAATTTACGCACGTTCAAATATCATATGATATGTTGGTCATTCTAACAAGAAGTACAATGTATTGTGGTCCTCAAATACTAACCACAGCATTAAATATAACATCTAACTTGAAAAAATTAATATTAGTTGCATTTTAAAAAAATTACCTCATGAGAGAGGGAATAATTAGTGAGATGGCAAGTTTCCACATTGGCTGCTAGTAGCCTCCTCACATCCAGTATCTTATCAGTTGAGATGCCCTGAAATTCCATTTAATTACATAATATTAACATAAGAATTAATTTCAAAGAACCCCAAAAAAAAAATAAAGTTATAACTCTAGAAAAATTCTATGATTTTTATAATTTGAAAGAAAAAGAAAGTACCTTGAGGACCACTTGTGTTTCGTAGGGTGTAATGACAGTAATATCAAGAACACTAGGCACAACTGCAAATTGAGAAAACAAATATAAACCAAATAATCTTGTACATAATACAAAGAATGATACATACGATTTATTTAAAAGTTACAGTTTTTTTTTTATGTCGAAATAGTAAAAAGCCGATGAGCCAAAAGCAATCCAGATTTTAGGCCACGAAACGGATGAATTCGAACTTCAAAAAAAATCCAACAAGGAATTGGGTTCAAACCTTTCTCTTCCTTCTTCTTCTTATCCGTCTTAGTCTTGTTGCCCTTTGTTTTGCCAGACTTTGGGGCCATTAATCTATTTTCCCTCTTTTGGTTTCCCAAATTTTGAAATCAAATAAGAAAAAAGAGAATGGCAATATGAACACCAACACACAAAAAAATTAGAAAAAGAAAAGAGTGGTAAGAGCAGAGGATAGAGAGAATGAGTAGAGAGAGTGTTTGTGAGATAGAGAATGAAGGGATTGGTGGTGTTAAGAGGAGTGTGGGAAGGAGAAGATAGGATAAGAGGATTTTTGGGTGTTTTTCACCCTTTAGTGGATTTGAGAGAAATCCTGGCCTCTCTTTCTTGCTTGCCTGATTGCCCCTCTCTCTCTCTCTCTCTCTCTCTCTCTGTCTGTTTCTCTCTCTATATGTCTCTATGGGCACGATTCATGTGATGCCCTTTTTAAGTCTTGTGAGCTGCCCATGCACTCTTGAGTCTACGGACTAAATACTTAGCCCCGAACAAAATTATACTTAAATATAATTTAATATTATGTTTATGTTTTTAATACTGACATAACTATTTGCTCCAATGGTTGAATGTTTAAATTAGCTTCTAATTGGTGTTGTGTAAAATTGTTGTTGGTGTGACTAATATCACGCATTCATTGCACTTTTGATCCATTGCATCAATTATATATTTGGTTTGGGGAATTATAAATATAGAAAGAGTTTTTATTTGTAGCCTAATAAAGAATACTGTGAAAAAAAAATAACAAAAAACCAAATCAAATACTACTAATCTTAAGAGGGGAAAGAAGGCTAATGCTCCAATTTTGGTGCAATGCAAATTAAGGGTTGCAAAAATATTATTATAACGATACAATATTTGGATAGTTTTGTAATTGTCTATGCTAAATTCTATTTTTTTGTCTCAAATTTGTGTTCCCATAATTGAAGTGTTAAAGAGATATTATTAGTACATGTATGAACCACTACACAAGTATACGTATTATTTATTCAAATCCGATGATATAAATATATTCATATGTCGATTGATATTGAATATATAATTTAATAATTAAATAATAGAAAATTAAGATTTTAGCCAATGAGGAGAAAAAATATAGAAATTCTTATTTGAAATTTTTTTGATGCGACAGTAATGTGGCATATAAAGAAGTGCGATGGGTTCCTTAAACCAAGAATTGCCATATACATGCTCTCCTATTGTGGAATTTTAATTTGCAATATGAGGCCATAAAAGAAATGTTATTCATGAGCATATGTGTTATTTATTCAAGTTCGATATTATTCATGTATGAACTACTACATAAGTATATGTGTTATTAATTGAGACGGCTAGAAAAAATCGACCACTTTGCCCAAATGAACCGGGAAAAAATGGAATTTGTATAAGTTTAATATTGTTATTTCCAGTTTATCTACATTACATTATTTTGATTTTATTTTGTTTAAGTTGAACATAAACAGTATGTAACATATAAGGGCAACGGGATGAGGCAAGGCTGGGCAGGGGTGGAGGCGGATTTTGCCTTCCCCAATTCCGCCCCGTCCCTTTTTGGGATCGGATTTTGGCTTTCCTATCCCCACCTTAGATGTGTCGGATTTTCATGCGGGTTGTCGCCCTCGTCAATAAATAACCAAATTTAAAAAATTATTTTGCTTTAATTAATATTAATAACTTAAAAATTGTACTTCTAAAAAATAAACAAATAAAATATTCATTCAATTAAAATAATCAACCGGAAATTGGAACTTAGTTTTATTTCAACTACAAATTTAAAAAAAAAACTAATGATTTAGAAACAATTTGTTATGCTTCAAATAATACTCGTAGCATCAAAACACCATAATGAAAACACAATAAAATATTATGTAATTTAAAAAAAAATCATTTATACAGAATGGAACATTGCAATCAAAACAAATCAAATACCCTACATAGATAAATGAGAATATTATTATAATTATCTAAACAGCAGGATGAGTTCCGGGTAAGGATCGAATTTTTTCTATTGAAGTCGGAGCAGATTCGGGTGGGTACCCGTTGGTTGGGATCTCATTGTTTGTAATTAATGTGTTTATGCTACATGCCATGTTGATAATGGATTAAAATAATGAATGCGATTGTGCCACGTGGCATGTTGATAATGCATTAAATTATAGCCGATCATTTTTGTATCATTTGCTGGGGGCCTTATAAGGGTCCGAAATGAATTTAGTCCGTAGTCTTTGGCACTTTAAGACAAACTGATTAATGCTCAATTCAAAATTTTAATTATTCAATTTTGTCACATTCTTTTGTGGCGAAGATGTTTGCTTTGATCAATACCTGATGTGATTCAAAATAAATGTTTTTCAATGCCACATATATATTAACGTGTAACCCATACATTGCACAGATTACATAAAATTTTTAAGTTTTAAATTATTAGTCAAGTTGTCTATAATATTCTTTTATAATTTTTTTTGTCATAATCTTAGTAAATATTTTTTCTTAATTGATTTACTATATGGTAGCAGTATAATTTTTTTTTCCCCTTATTCCATAACAATTTTAAAAAATTACTGTACGTATTTTTTTTTATATATCATGAATTTAATATATAAATTTTGCATAACTAATTTTATATTAATATATTATCATAAAATTTTTATAATATATAAATTTTTACCTGTTAATTGACATTAACATGATAAAGGTATATTATTCCAACTTAAATAATTTTGAAATTCTTTAAAAAAATATATTATTCATCTTTTTATTTTGTCAATTATAGTATATGTTTATTTTTTTTAGAACAATATTTCAATAAGTGAAATTTATTATGATAATATTTTCAAATAGATTAATATAATTTTAATAAATATTATTTTTCAAGAAGTTTTAGTTTGGTGAAATTGTATTATGATAAATTTTATTATTCAAAACTCCTAAGTTTCCGAGATACGTGTCAAATAGTTATGCGTACATTTATCATAAATTAGAAAAGATAGTTGAAATTACAATTTTTACATAATTCTGTAGTATAAATAATTTTTTTTATCTTTTTTTAATATGTAAATTTTTACATATAAAATATTGACATATAAAAATTTCCAACGTAAGTACATTTCATTATTTCAAAATAATAAATTTTATATTTTTTGTCCAATCCATAGTGTCATTTTGACATATTTTTCTTTTAAAAATTTATATGTTTTCAAAACGATTAGGTTTATAAAAACTATATTATAATAATATTTTCAAATAACAAATATAATTTTAATCAGTCCACTTGTTCAATACGCTTAGGTTTGATAAGGTTTTGTTATGACAAATTTTATTTTATAAAAATTTTAAATTAATGGGATGTGTTGGTTAATTATATGAATATTTGCCACAAATAGATAAAAATAGTTGAGTGAATAACTTTTATATAATTTTACAACACAAATAATTTTTATATTTTTCTAAATTATCATTCTTATACTTTTGTTACAATCTATAATGCCAGTTTTTGTGTTTGTGCTATAACTATATGTTTTATATGTATTAAAGATAATTAGGTTTAGAAGAATCTATTACGGTGATATTTTCAAGTATAATAATATAATTTATTAAATTTTATTTTTCAAGAAGTTTAGGTTTGTAATTCTATTATTATAAGTTTGACAAGTTATGATTTTTAATTATATTATTTTTGAAAAAAAAAATATTTTAATTTTGCTTATTCTTTTGTTTTATGATTTTAGTTTTTGTAGATTCATATTATAATAATACTTTTAGGAAAAAAATATTTTTTATTAAGTTAATTTTGATTTTTGTAGAAATCCTATTATGATAATGTTTCTAAAAAATTGTAATAATTATGATAATATTTTCAAGGTTGATGAACTCTGATTTTATGTATGTGTATATGTAAAGATAGTAAAGATATATTTTTTTCCCCTAGATTTTGATTACTAAATTTAAGAAAATATGTATCAAAAAATTTCGCGACCACTTATCAAAATACTACACGTTTGTTAAACAACTATGCAACCACAAATCACAATTAGAATAAAAGTAGCAGAAAACTTAACTTTTTATAGTAATTAACCGAGGTACAGCTGCTTTGCACGTGATTTATAAAAATTTTCCCCCATTCCTTTTTAATTATCACTTAAAAAAATCTATTTCTTTTTAAGTATCTATTTGGAAAATCAATAAATCATTAATTATTTTTTTAAAATTTTATCCTTATTAATTGATTAGAGTGATATGTTTTGAGTGGTAAAGTAAAATATTATTTATTTTCTCTATAATTGAGGCCAATTAATAATTTTCTTAATTCATATACTCTAACTTGAAGTGATAATTAAAAAGGAATGGATGGATTACTATTTAACAAAATATTGCATGCTAACATAAGATCAAAAACTAAAATTATTTCAAATAATTTTTAATAAAAATAGAATTTTTTTAATTTTTATTTATCGAAATTTTAAGAATGCATCGTATACAAATTTTGTGGTACCTCCATAAACTCGTGGCACTAATTTTCACTCTTGAGAATTAACGTGATAGTTAAATATTTTGTTAAGTTTGATAGATATTGAGCAATTGTAAGTTTTAATATTTTCATTTTAAATTGTTTAAATTTTATTTTGTGATAACTATGAATTTAAATCTTTAAAGATTGAATATCATCTCTTAACAAAAAATATGAAAATTAAAATTAATTAATTTATAATTTTGGGTATGATGATTTTTATTACAAAGAAATAAAATAAATAGCAAATTTGGAAGAAAAAGTGTATCAATTATTTCATGGAGTTGGTACTTTTTTTAGAACTAGAAGACATAAACGTATTTTGCACGTATTTCACAAATTTACAATTTTTAATAAAATATTATATGCTAACATAAAGCAAAAATTAAGAAATCATTTCAAATATTTTTTAATAAAAATAAACTCTGTGGACTTACGATATTAATTTGTACTCTTGAAAATTAATATGATATTTAAATATTTTATTAAGAATGAAATATATGTAAGCAATTTTAAATTATAATTCTTTAAGTTTTTATATTTTTATTTTAAATTGCTTAAATTTTATTGTTGTGATAATTATTAATTTAGATATTTAAATATACGATATTATTTCTTAACAAAAATATGTAAGTTGGAATTAATTGGTTTACAATTTTAGGTATGATAACCTTAACTAAAAAAAATAAAATAAATGACAAATTTGGATAAAAAAAAATGTATGAAATACTTTGTGGAGTTCATACCTTTTCTATAGGAGTTAGACACGTAAACTTGACAGAATAGTGACTCATTTATGACTTTGGTGAATACTTAAAGCGACATTGGTTTAATATTTCTGTGGACTCTTTACGACAGAATTGTACGTTTTTCCAACTTCTTGGATGATAAGGATCCTCTTTCCGTTTTGGCTCATACACGGATCTGCCCGGGTTTTGAAGAGGCGGCAATATGTGGCCCACTAATACATTTGATGGATGAGATTGAAACCCAGCCAAAATGACGTCGTTTTGGCCTTCCCAATCATATTTAATCTCAGCCCCTAAAACGAATCCGTTTTCTTCATAAAATCATTAAACCATCACAAAGTCATTCGTGTTTCCCCTAAATCCAGAGGAGAGAGAGAAAGAGATCTTTGTCTTCCCCGAGAAGCATCGAAGACCACCCTCGATACCAGAGACTACGATATACACCCACGCGCACACAGAGTTGGAGACCACCCCCAAAATGGTAGATTAATAAGAGTTTAGTGTTAATTGTAGGACATCCAAACCTTTTAGAAATGCGGCATTTTGATTTTCTTGTTAGATCTATAAATTTAGGGATTTGGTTTGATCGATTTTGCTGGTTTTGGGAGAAGAGAGGATTGAATTCTCTAGCTCTCTCTGGCTTTGGGGTTAGAGCTTGTTGAGTAAAATTTCGTATATATATATATATATGAAATTTTTTGTGTATTATATATCGATTTTGGTAAATTATAAGCTTTGTGGTTGTGAAGATGAATTGTTTATTTTGCTCGAATTGTTGCTCAGAGGATGATAAAAATGTTAACAAAGATAGAGCCATTAGATCAGTTGAATCTTCAGGTTTTTCATCTTGTTTTTATCCTCAATGGAATTTGTTCTTTTGGTTTTCAGATAGTTAATTTGCTTGTTCACTCATGAGCTATATTTCCTCTGTCTTGTTGTTCAAATTGATGAGATTAATTTTT
>MKEJ01057412.1:0-10702 GCA_001753735.1 Embelia ribes
AGATAACAAATAGAGATAATATAATTTAAGATAACAAATAGAGATATTATAACCAACAAACAGAATAAAAAACTTTAAAAAGTTTAAATTCAAAAGTTTATGAAGTAGAAAATCGTAGGAACGAGGGTGAGTATGAAAATGCTATATTCTCGAGTTAATTTACTTTGTTTTTTTTCATAAATACAAAGTGCCTAAAATAGTAACATAGAGATAGTGTGTGAGAATGTGAGGGACAAGAGAGGGATTAAACACAAAGTGCCTAATATAGCGACAAAGACAAAATACACAATTGGTTCTCATTATATACTTAGAAGTCATAAATTATTAAATCAAATCAAGTGACCAAGATGATATTTATTTATGGATAAATTAGTCCTTTTACAATGATTTATATTGATATTATCTGTTACTTTTAGCACTTTAGAGATTTTATTAAAGAAACATAGGACCAAATAAATCATTTTAAGGGACCAAATAGAATTTTGTTGAAACTATAAGAACCAATCTCGCTAATTTGAGCGGGTGAATCTGGGCCGTGGGATAGGAATCTTTTGTTAAGCGACAAAGGTAGTTTTGTAGTGACACGTGGGAGTGGCTTGCTGTCGGCTGCGTATTGGTGATTGAGGGGCGAGTGGGACCGACCATCCTTGGCAGGCCATATCAGCCGTTGTGAAGAATGACCAAATACGAGAATTGGACTTTCGACAACAATTGCAAATTTGCAACGATGACTAGGTGATGTTACGTACACACCTGTATGCTGCTTATCAGTTTAATTCACTCTATCTAACGATGTAGAATCGAATTATAAAATTTTGCTGTTCATTATGAATAACAACATCCTCTTTCCGATGTTATATGTATCCCTAAAAGCTAATGCTTCTATAATCTATACTCTTACCAGTTGTCGCTATTCCATTTTAAATCATCACCATGTGTTGGACCGAGAGGTCTCGCGTAGAGACTTTTATGGAGCGGAATATAATTAAAGATTTTAACAATACTAATGGTTTATCATTATTTGTCAAATGATATGACGGTGTTGAAGCTCGCTCATAAGAGGGTCGACTTAACGAAGCCCCCCTCCTTATATGTTTCAGCATTTCCGTCAGTATCTCAAACTTCTTATTAGCGGACACTATAGCCCCCTCCATTATTGATCAATTTTATTAATCGTCTTCTTTTTTAAAGCATAGACAGGCACCCAGTGAGCCAAAGACACGCTTTCATAAGCCAAAATAGAAATTAAAAATGGAGATTATTTTTTAGCAAAGCACTGTATATTGATAATATCAAAATTGCTTGAGTAATTTTGACTCCATATCGACTTATGCGGATTTATAGATATCGAAAACATATCGGATTTATAGATACCCAAAACATGTAGTGCACCATCAAATATAATACAATGTGCATAAAACTGAGAGGAAAGGAGATACAAAGAGCGAACATCAGAGACCTATTGGACGCCACAAAGTTAGATTTTGGGGTACATTGGGGGTCTAAGCCAAGGGACCTATGCGCCCGAACTACGGATATCCTTGACTAAAAACACAAAAACACTATGGACAAATCGTGGGGGGTTACATCATATTCTAACAGCTCCATACCTTCCGCAACAGCATATCTTGATGGCAAATCCACACTCGTCCCCTAAATCCCCAAACAATGAGAGGATCATGCTCTATTCACAGCTAAGTTTACCTCACATAATGCCTTAAAATCTTAGGCAATGCCTTACATTTTGCAAATTAAATGTCCAAGTTTTAAGGAAGCTTATAGGTGACAAATCCGTGACCGCCCCGCCTATTTCCCAATAGAGAGGTTCATAACCTTAATCTATAGATAGAAATATGGATTAAGGACAGTAAAGATACAATCAATTTTAAGCTTGGTACAATATTTACATATACATCCACATAAAGTTCTTCACAAGAGAGAGTATGAATTATATTTTGAGACAATATATAAAAGTAGTGCTACAATTGCAACTAACTTTTTTTAAGTTCTACGGAACACATTTGTTGAACGATCCAAATCAACAATCCCATCACTAATGAGCCAGGAAAAGAAACTGATCTATCAATATGAGCCCAATACATAAAGATAGCTCAAACTATTACCAACATATTACACAAATTTATTCCCTATTATAGCCCAAAACAAAAGAAAATTATTGCAAAAGATTCCATTGCGTAAAAAAAAAAAAAAAACCACAACACACATTACCTTTTAATTCACCTCAATCACCTTAACATCTTTCTTCACACCCTCAGACTTTGGAATAATCACCGTAAGCACCCCATGTTTCATCTCCGCTTTTATCTCGTCCACCTTAGCGTCATCGGGCAACACGAGGGTAGTGTCGTAGTACCCGTAAAACCCCCTCCCAGCCCAATGCTCATCGTCCTCGGACTCGTATTCTTCTTCTTCCTTGTGCTCTCCCACTATCCTCAGAATCCCGTCTTGGACTGTTATTTTCAGATCCTCTTTTTGAAGTCCCGGTAAATGGAACTTCATTTTGTAACAATCGTCTTTTTCCTTTACTCGGCCTATCAGTCGAGGTGGTGCCAAGTTGTGTAGCAGCTTGTTGATGTTTTCTGTTGCTTGCATTAGCGCATTGCCGAAGCTTGAGGGAAACAAGTCTGCACCATGGTTACCAATTTACAAAAACAAATATCCTAAGAAACGGGAATCAATAGTACTGTGAATAAATAAATATAAATATATATAAAAAAAAACTACTTAAATATTTCTAATACATGGAAGATGATATGTATAATCATAATGATAGTAACATTTTCCAGAGCAAAGAATTTTTAATAACATTAACAATAGTAAAAATATCATGAAAATAGTGTTCAATCATGATTTTTTTTCCTGCTTTTGCAAGTTCTTTCGTAATTAGAATATTTTTCCAAAGTGTAATTCAAGTACAATTTTTGGAAGTGAATGGTGCAGGATACAAAGAAGAGGGGATTAAGGGATATTTAGCCCTATGAGAATGTCCAGGTAACTATGGTCTTCACAGAAATAATTAGGATTTGTTTGTTTACAAATATTTAAAAAAAAAAATTAGATTTTTCATAACATATATACTAAGAAAAAATATAAATGCATCTACCTCAAAGTTTTAAGATATTTAAGGTCAAAATAACAAAAACAATTCTGAGTAAAAAAATTAAGCAGCTACATGCCGTATGTAAAAAAATAAAAAATAAACTTAACTTATAAATTGAGTAATCGAAAAATGTCTAAACTGGAACTTATATGATACAATCAAACAAGCCATACATATCTATGTATATGAATGGGTTAGAGCACAAAACTCCCACGAAAATGAAATCCGAAAGAATTTGATATATTCAAACTTATCCTTATTTCCAAATAGTTTGTTTATGAGTAGACAATTCCATAACCCACCGATCCATGTGGAGGCGTAAGGGCCTAACTTATAAAAATTTGAGTTAGAATTTCAAGCACTACCAATATCAATTTAAGAAGACATTAAACATGAAATAACTACGATAATCCGATGGGAAACATCAAGCTAACTGCACGTAAACAAGCCATGTATATTATATACTATGTTATTTGCACACTCAAAAGGACGAGCAATGCTAGTACCATGTAAGGATGGAACAAAGTCGGCTCGTTTGTTCTTCCATAGACTCCCACTTCTCCAATGCTTCTTGGCTAGCCCAGATTTCTTCTTACCATGATCCTTCTCCGACACCGCCACGTCCCTGGTCCCATCGGCCGGCTTCTCATCAGCAGCTGACGTGGAAGAGTAGGTCTCATAGACCTGTTGCAGAGCTGGAGATCTAACCACGCTTCTTTCACTAATAGCTAGTGGGTTAACCCTCCGACCTAGACCAAGGTTCTTCACAACCAAACGAGCTAAAGCCATTTTTTTGATAAAGACAGAGAAGCACAAGTAGTGGGTTTTTGGTTAGAAGAAAGAGGAGATATATACATATATTCTATATATATTGATGAGTAAGCCGTAAGCTTTGGAATTGTGTAGCAAGTGTAGATATGTCTAAGAGCTTCTAGGAAAGTAATAGAAGTTTCTTGCTTCTCTCCCTCTCCCCTAAAAGTATCATGCATATAGTGGTTGTTTGTGGTAAGGTTCTTTTTGGGGGTGAGCGTGGGACTATTTTTTATTTTTTTTCAGTTAAGACTTTATTAAGTTGCAGTTTTTAAATAAATATATAATTTTTCAAATTATGAAAAATAACCAGATTCATTTAGGTTCATATTCCTACCCTTTTTTTAATAAAAAAGAAAAAAATAAAAATGTGTGTTTCTTTGTGTGTGTTTGTGCATGCGCTCGGAAATGGGATGTATAATATGTGAAAGGCATGACTCGCGAAGCCTCACATTTTGATAGCAAGATATGCCAAAAAAATAAATTTTCTACAAGGTAAATAGAAAAGAATTAAGTTTTCATACAAAGCCAGTGTACGAATTGGTACATGAGCAATGTTACAAATGAATGATAAATTATGCATGTGGGGTCCCACAATATCATTACCAAATGTGCATATGTATGATACATTTATATACCGCTTGTGCATCAATTCGTACACATACCAAATAATTACCAAATGTGCATATATGTCATACATCTGTACACTTGTGCACCATATATAGAAACTTTACTCAGAGAAAATTAGGAAGATGGCATTCCCAACTCTGATTGAAACCAACAACTTCCACAAAATCTGCTGCCAAGAATGGCAGAGGCAGCCAATTCTATAGGTAGAACAAATAACAAAGAAGTTTCTCAGTTTGCACACTAAATCATGCGCACTAATGTTTTCATAAAACACTGAAATTCGCCTACTTGAGACTCTCTTGTGGCTTGTAGAAAAAATAATCTTTGCCAGCTTACGCTTCAATCAAACATTCCTTCCTGCTCCCATACGTCGACAAGGAAATCTACCATTTCCTGTTTATTTAAGAGAAACAAGAGAACAATTGAGTCTGATTTGAGAAGACTATGTGCACACAATAACAAGGCTTTTCCAGCTTTTGCATATTGGTAAATGAACACAAATGCAAACTAAACTAACAGTTCATGAGTAATGATATACGTAAAGAAAATCATGTACAAAAACTGTGCAAATACATAGGCCATTACATATTGTGCGTTCATATTTTTCTAAACAATTTCACACAAGATCTAATTATTTAGGTGATTTTACAATTTCGGCATGAATCATTTTCCAAAGTTCTTTGGAGTGGAGATGTAAGTTGGTTTTATATCTCCAGTCCTGAACGAGGGAGGAGCCTGTTTGTATATGTTTATTTGCAGAGAGGGAGAGAGTGGAATGAGCAATGGAAAATCAAAGCAGGCAAAAGTGTTGTATAGTTAAAGCTAAAACTTACTGATAGTGGTATAGGCTGGGGAAATGGCTTATTGCTCCCCAACAAACTCTCATAAGTCCCATTCCAACTGCAAAGATTGTATAACAATACAGAGGAAGTTAGCAGTCACAATACGTAATATAACATCCCCGTAAACTAGACATGCTCATCTCCAGGGTCAAGTGAACTAATGCATATATGGCAAACATAATTTTTTTTATCCAAAGCATAGAGAAGACGCAAACATGAAATGCTATATGAACGTCAATAGCTTTAGACATCACATAGGCTGGGCAAAACTAAGAAAAGAGCAAAAGCTATGGAATGCCACCAAAGAGGCCTCATCCATAGATAGACAATGGTTGCAGTGTAGTGTTAGAAACAGAGCCCCCAAAACCTGGGGGCCTAGGGACAAGGTCAAGTAAACTACAGAGTCTCAACAATTTGACAAACTATTAGTACTTCAAAGCCAAATACCTTAATTTAGGTCCACGTAGCTGCTGTGTTTGCGTCTCTCGCTTTTTCTTTCCCAACCAATGTTCCCTTGTTTGGCTCCAAAGAAGAAGACCTAGTGCCAACACTCGGACATATTTTAGGAAGAGAGATAGACAGGGAGAACAAACAAACAAACAAGTGATGGAGATTGCAAAAGTGACAAGTATTTCAAATCCAAGGAGTAAGAATTTCATACTAGGCATTAGTGTCCTTTTTCCCGTTATCTGAATTCAAAATTTGTCTCCAACCCCTACCTCCCAAAACACACATATGCACAAACCCACACAAATCCACCAACCCCGCCAACCATGAAATAGGGAAAAATGATAAATATATATATACATATATATACATACAAGAGTAGAAAGACATAAACAAATTAAGGAAAGGGCGAAAAACCGCGTGAAAAATTCACAATCACAATCAGCAAAATGATATAAGAAATAAGTCCTTGCCATGATTTACGAATTCCGTTGAGATGTTTCCACCACTGGAGCCATGATCCGTGGTCATGTTTGATGTGCTTATTGAAGAGATGCTTCCTTGCGACTGCATTGTGCCATTGTCCATCTCACATGTGCTGTTTGACCAGAAATCTTCAGATACGCTGGGTTTTGAGACCTTTTGACCTCTTAACGACTCGTTGCCTGGGGCAAATCTTTTGTTTCTATAGTTAAGCTTTCCCAGACAACCACTGCTCTGTTTCAAAAAATCTTGTTCTGTAATGAATCATTATATGAACCCCTTATAGGTTTCAATACATAAAAAGTGCGCATCTTCCAGTTCTCTCTCCGTAGACCCAAAACATATCAAAATAAATCTTTAAGTGAAGCAACTTGGAAGAGGAAAATAAGTTGCAAAACCAGAGTCCACCAAAAGAAGAAAAAAGCTAATGCTACATTTGGAGGAAGAATCGTCTAAGAAAAAATGAAGGATAAAAAATTCTAGCCCACATAAATGTAGTTTAATATGGATAGTTTTTTTATCCGTTACTGTTTCAGGTGAGAAATCTTTGCACCAAAAGTAGCAAAGGTTTACATACAGGTTACAAATCCTTGAGGAGACCACTATCAAGCATCAATTATCTGTTTTATGTATGCATGTAACAACTTGCAGGAGACTTTTAACTAAAGACCCAACTACTCCCAAGTATATATGTTGTTAAGATTTCACGGATGCATAATACTACAATGTGCACTCCAGGAAAGTGTAACTTATGCAGTAGCCCATTTTGCAGATATGGACTCCACATGATTATGTAATAGATCTTATTCTACAGATGATGATGATGATGATGAGTGGACTAATATAGTTGTAGAGGAAGACTGAAGAGGAACTTACTGAAAATGTGGACAAACGCATATGAACAAAAAAGTGCACATCATTTTGGTATTTGTCAGGATTCCTCGACTACAATTATTCGTAATAATGGTTAGCTTATAGCCCGAGCTTTTTTCTCACAAGAAGTTTTAAGCTGGATGGCCACAACATTTTTCTCAATCGTTAAAAAGCCAACTAAATGCTTAGAGACGCAGCTAAACAAGCACAGATTCGCTTATATTGAAGGAGTATCGTGTCATCCATACCAAAAGAAAATCCATTAATTGAACTATATTTCAATTGGCACTCATTTTGTACGCTACGTAACAAAGCACCATGCATTAAACCATATATTAACCGACATTAAAAAACAAACATACCAATTTGCAATTAATGCACAAAAAATATGTAATAATAAATAAATAAATAATAATAATAATAAATCCTTCCTTTCTCATGCAGTCACACAAGTGTGTCTAAATGAACCTCTATCCTAAATTTTTGAGATTAAACTTATGGAACCATGCATCTAGTATCATTCAATACTAACATAGGAGGTTTGCTATAGTGATCCCTTAGAATTAGGGAATCATTGTTCATCTGCAATATTATGTTTATATTGTTGGAATCTTGTGTCAGTCTTTATTGGATTCTAGTCATCTCTATTTTAGCGTTTGATGTATAGGTATTAAATTTAGGGGATGAGAATGGATACACTAAAATAGAGGGTCAGATATGAAAGAGTTTGCCGCAGATCTCCTACGCTCAAAAATCGAATCAAACAGGGGATGAATAAAGTCCGCTAGCTTAAGGGGAGCAACATTGGGACTTTTCTATTGTTAGGGATTGATTAAATAGTATTCGGATACACTGGTGGAGCATTCCCTTGGGTTTAACCCCTAAAATTTAGAATAGGGAAGCAAATATGGGCTCTATGTGAGTGTCTTTAAAAGATGGTAAATTCAACAAATGTTATTATCATGAAAGTTGTTATTTGTTGTACTTATTGTACTTTTCTTATAGAAAATGATGCATACCCAGTTCTTTGTTTTCAACTCAAGTCCCATTAGAAAACTTCAGTTTTCGTATCTATTCATTCATGGTTTTGCCTATGGGATTGTAATTGTACCAAACAACCTTGAATTGTTTTTTTAATCTGTTGCACTTTCATCATTGTTAATACTTCTTGTCAAATTGATTGCAGATAAGCGAAGAGCTACTCTGGGAGCTGTTTGTTCAGGCAGGCCCAGTTGGTAAATACGGTTTCTTATTGGTTACTTAACCATTAATAACGGGTGTTAAATGTTTTTTTTTTCTCATTGTTTTTTAAAGTAGCTTAGCTAATGATTCAGATCTGGTTTTTGCTTGTTCATGCCCTCCTTTGGCTTGTTTTTGTAATTAAGAACTATTTCGTGTACGCATAACCCGTGCCACTAGGGTTGATGTTATTCATATGTATTGTATAGTTGATAGTGCTGCTTGATTCTGCATCTGGTATTCTTCTTAGATTCTGTTTGTTCGTCATGGGTTATATTTGATTGCTATATATTTATATTTATGTGCTTTTTGGTGGTTGATGCTTTTCCTGGACAAAACTTAAATTGTTGAAAATTTCCAAATTTCAATTTTGGAACCAGATGATGGAACTTGTAAAACTGAATGTGAAAGAGCATCCCAGTGCATGAAGTTCCCTTGTCTAAAAGTGACAAACTTGCCCTGTCTTACCCTAATTGCGGGACTCGTTTTTAGTAGTCTTTTTAATTGTGGAAATTATTGAGATATCGATCTATAGATACAGGCATTTGAAATCCTACCATTCTGTTTCTGAATATTATTATCTGTTTAGTCATCCTTTATGTACTTGGATTGTGATTTCAAAGAGTGGGGTTTTTAGACTTGACAATTTCGTTGAACTTCTTCCAATATTTTGGGATCCCCTTCTTTTCATTATTGGCATGCATTCATTGGGTCCATCCATCAGCTCTTTCTAGAAAATTTAAGAAGATTAAAGGTAAATTTCTTTCTATATTTCAGTTAATGTGTATGTTCCCAAAGATCGAGTCACTAATCTGCATCAAGGATACGGTTTTGTGGAGTTCCGCAGTGAAGAAGATGCTGATTATGTAAGCATGGCTGTAGTAGTATTCCGTTGCATGGATTGCAATTTATCTCTTGTTTTACGATTTTTCATTTCTGTTGAGAATTATCAAATTATCAATGAGTTTTTCTTGTTCATATTCGTTGTGCAGGCGATTAAAGTCCTTAATATGATTAAACTTTATGGGAAGCCAATAAAGGTGAACAAGGTGTGCTTTTTTATCCTTGTTAATTGTACATACTTTTTGTTGCTTCTTGTCTTTACACTAGGATGTTTTTGCTTTTCCTTTTCTTTTTTGGTTGGCTTAAAGTTGTTCCATTGACCCTTGTATAACTATCATTCTTGTTGTTCTTGTGTTCCAGGCTTCTCAAGATAAAAAGAGTTTGGATGTTGGAGCTAATCTATTTATTGGAAACCTGGATCCTGTAAGAATTTATTTTCGATCCATTTACTTTGCATAATTAATCAAATGAGAAACTTCATTATTTTTGTTGGGATTTATTTCTTCCATGACCTTCTCATTTGTTCATATGCCCTTTGACTTCTGTTGTATTCCCTAGGTTGCCATACCTTTATCTACTTGCATATTTTTTGCAGGATGTAGATGAGAAACTTCTATATGATACTTTCAGTGCATTTGGAGTCATTGTGGGAAATCCCAAGGTGATGCCTCTTTTCCATACTGTTTCATATATAATTTTGTGTGTATTTCCTTTTCGTATTCCCTTTTGCTTTGTTTTTTTTTTTTTTCTTTTCTTGGTGTTGATAACACAAAACTGGAAAGTACTGATCCGCAAGGTTGCAAGGTAGTGTTTTCAGATCGAGCATGGTAACCAAAGTTAATGTGCATTGTCTTTGACTTTTGAAATATGTTGTTTCTCAAGATAAGTTGTTTTAACCTTACCAACTTCTGAATATGAAAAAATTCTTTCCCTTGTGAAATTAAAAGTTGGTCGGTAGATATGCCAGGGAGATGATTTCCTCTAGTGAAAAATGAAAGAGAACTTTTTGGCAGAATTAAGGCTTGAGATGAATTCTGTTAGTGAAAAATGAAAGAGAATGTTTTGGCAGAATTGAGGCTTGAGATGAATTCTGGTAGTAAAAAATGAAAGATAACTTTTTGGCAGAACTGATGGTAAATCCATTTATTTGTTGCACAATAATTCACCTATTGGTTGGCCTTCTGCCAAGTCATCTAGCAAGTCATATTTATAAGGTTTGTATTCTAATATTTGAAGGTAAAGTAATACAAATCAATTGCAATACATGGGATGTAGAAAGAAGAAGAATCTGTAGATGAACCAATTAAGAAGAGTGAGAATATGCAAATTTCAGGCGATGAAGGGGCAAAGGAGACCCAATGGAGGAAAAAGAAGAGGGAGAGAGGAAAAGGGGGTGGGGGGTGGGTGAAGGGGA
>MKEJ01057421.1:0-18435 GCA_001753735.1 Embelia ribes
ACAAAAAAAAAAAAAAAAAAAGGAATGGAAGCATATATGTATCTACATATGTGTATGTCTATATAAGGTTTAGAGAGAGAATGAAAGAGAGACCTCGCTCGAGAGGCTTAACACTGTCAGCAACAGCAAAGAAAACTCTCCTCACTCGGATCATCATTTTGTGCCACCAATTCATATTAATCTCTTCACCTCCCGTCTCGTCCGAGTCGACTCGCTCCGATTCTTAACTCGGCCACGACTTCCCCTTATCGAAAGCAACCTCTACGCATGTATATATATAGATAAGACCTATACACACAAGCACATTGACAGAGGGAGTTGTTCTAGTAGCTAAAGGTTTTTAAATAGTAGTGGAGTGGGACTTTGGGGGCAAAGTGTAATTAATTTAAAACTGGGGGCAAAAATGAATCACCGACACGCGAGGGGTTAATAATTGGAGGGAGCTGTGGTGAAAAAATGTTTAGACTTTTTTGTCATCAATTTTTAACGTTTTTGAGTTTTTTCTGATTTGTCGGAGAAATTTGTTGACTTTTAGAGACGTGTCTTGTTTTAAGTGGAGAAGTGTCAAAGAGTGAAAGTTGACTCTTTGACTATTTGAACTCTATCAATTGCCTGCCTATTCACATCTTAAAAAAAAAAAAAAACAGACTCCACAAATAATTACTGGATTTTGATTTTGGGTTATCTTAAAATTCTTATATATTTTTATTTCTGGATTTTTTTATTTATTAAAATTCTATTGAATTCCCACTATTATTCCTTACAAGAAATAAGACAAAATTTAATAGACACAAATCTAGTCATTTACATCTGCCCAATTTTTTTTTTAGTTTGTCCTAAAATTATATGGCAGTATTGCACCAATAATTTATAGATGGCTGAATAGAAAAAAAGCCACATCATTTTCATTATTTAAAAAAATCATTAAATAATTTATATTATAGTGTCAAATTTTTTATACATAAACTTTAGCATAATCAATAATAATTTTGTCTAAAAATAGTTTTATAACGTTGGACACCTTATTCAATCCTTGGCCCCATCCATAATTGACATGGACGAGGACGACGATAGACTAATCGAAGATGATTTTCTCTTATTCGGAATTGGTATTATGTTTGATTGTGACTGTGTTAGTGTGTGAATAAACTGTAGATAATGGTTCGTTATATAACTATGACACACTCAAAATGCATATTTGGCGAAATAATGGAGTTGCAAATAATGTTATTCAAGTATGGTTGCACCTTTAATTATTGTAATAATAAATGATCATAGCGTATCTGAGTTACCTTGAGCGAAAGTAATAATTATGATTTTGATTCAATCCCAATTGAATTGAACGCAAATATTCAAAGTGTTGTCGGCGAGTGCTTATCATCGAGAGCCACAAGGAAGCCAAAATTAACTTTTTGTTGGCTTTAATTTAATTCTTTAAGTCAACTTATATGTTAAGATCCCCTTAAGATATTATTTTAAAAAGTTTCAACTTTTTCGTAAAGTATGTTGAAAAGTAATTCAAAGGAGTAAATCAACTAACTCTAGCTTTTAAGTAGTTAGAGCATTCGTGTTGGATAAGGTAAATAACATATTTTAGTTACTTTAGCTTAATAATTTATGAAGATTAAAAATTCAGTATGCATTAATTAGGTAAAAATAGTCAATCACTTTAATATGACCAAATTTCTCTCTCCCCTCTTTTCATGGTTACTCTTACCCTCTCTTCCATCTATCATTCACCATTTTTTATCTTTTACTTCTCGTTTGAATTTTTTGTTTCCTTTTTTATCTACTCTAATCTCATAAATTATTATCGAGTCAGATCAAAGCACATTGTATATTCCTGTACTTCAATAATTTTAGGGTTTGCAAATTATAGTTTTTCGTTGAAATTATAGTAATAAAAAGTTATTTTTGTAATTTATGCATTAAAATCATGAAGAAGAATAAAAAAATAGAGCTAAGATTATAGCTAATTTACAAAGTAACTGATCTCATACATAGAAAAGTTGAATGTTGCCTAACTATAACATGTCAGACAAAACTACTAACCCGTATAACATATATAATACCTAATTTTAACTTATGCAACCTAATTGCAAAACGTGAGATCCAAATTATCAAATTTTAAAAATTTCTATGATGGGGAATCATAAGAGCAATGATTACACTCCCCTCCATTTAAAAATGTTCAGATTATCAAAATTTAAAATTTTTAACTAGTGAATTACTGATGACGCATTGCTACAGGCACAAATAGAGTAACCTAAACAGGATACCATATAAAATAAATATTAATGAAGCCTAATTGTTTTATTCTTTCAAGATCCAAATTGATTTAATTTTCTCACTTGTATAAATTTATCATCATACATCGAAACGTGACAATGAAGTTTAGCAAATTAAATAGATGCAGATCTGTTGCTTAATGCTGATTAAATGAATGGCGGATAATTAACAAATCATTGTCCAAACTAATTGTGAAGTTAACTTTTAATTGTGGTTTGTCTCGTCAACTTCAACAAACAATGGTCTAGTCATACCTAATTAGTCTCTGAATAAACTAATAGCAATTCAATTAGCCAATAAATAGCACACACAAATCGTCATATGCGTGCGTGTATAAAATTAAAACCATAACAAATGGCGCATCTCCACGTAGATTGAATCTTTTCTACTTATTGACGTGTTTGACAATTACAAACGTGATATGGTGTTTATGTCCAATTTATTTTCTCACTCTTTCTAATTTGGTTTATCCAAAAATTTAATTTTTTAAAAAAATAAATGTACAAAAATTTATAATTTTTTTATAAAAAAATAGTTTTATTTATTGTGCTTTATAGCTTGTACCACCATTTATGCCAATGGTAGACTTGAAAAACTAATTTATTGTGTACGTTATAAATAAATAATTTTTCCATAATATACAAAATAAGTCTTTCTTTTAGTCAGTTTTTTTTTTTTAATTTAAATAATTTATTTATTACAATTAAGTCCAACACCAAACTTTACAGTCGCAGCCCGTCTTGGTCCTTTTTCTAAATAGGTCGTTTGTAGCTGGCATGCTTATTCCTCACGTGGAAATATAATTAAGCTACACTTGGTCACTTGGAACCTTCTTATTTGTCCATTTCATAATGAGCTATAAATGCGGTTCATTTTCTTCATTACATTATGTCGATGGTGGCAACTCAATATCAAGGAAGTTATACCATACAACAAGAATATAAAAATTGTTCCCTCCCACTTTAATCGCTGTATTTATTTGTATAATTGCTTAATACATATTCTATTAAATTAAAAAAAATTAAAATAAAATGTGCCATGATAATAATTATTAAAATTATATACATATATACCAACTTAACATGATAGATATTATTAAACAAAATTTCTTATAAGATCAAGCATAACCCAATATATATGTGCATAACAATAAGATAACTTATCATAATACAAATTATTAATATTATATTTAAGAATTAAAATATTTTTAGGAAATAAATATTTTTATAAACTGATTCCTACCATCTAAGATTCTCCATAAATTTTTAAAATATTACCCTAATTAATATTAATTTTTTAAAATATTATCAAAATAATATTTTTTCATATCTAAAAGTTACATAGATAGACATTAATTTTTCATAAAAATATTATCATAATATAAATTCTAACGAATCCGATCTTTTCTAAAATTATAAAAAAACTGGATAAAAAAAGAAAAGAAATTATTTGAAATAATTTTTTAAAATAATCAAAATTATTATGATGCAAAATAGAACATAATAGGTGCAACCCTTTAAAATAATAAAAACGTACCATAATAGAAATTATTAAACTATATGTCTCTTCGTGACAATAAGATTACACATAACCCAATATATTCATATATATCTATGCATAACAATAAAAAAAACTTATCATAATAGAGATTATTAAAATTATACTTAAGAATCAAAATATTTCAAGGAAACAAACATTTTTAAAATTGATTCCTACCAACTTAAGATTCTATATAAAATTTTAAAATGTTATTCTAATTAACTTTAGTTTTTAAAGATATTATCATAATAAGATTTTTCACATAACTAACATTATCATAGTCTAAATTCTAACAGAGTCCTATCTTTTATAAAGTAATAAATAATTGGGGGAAAAAATAAATACAAGATGTCATATAATAAAAATTATCAAAATTTAATTTATAAAATAATAAAAGTTAATATGATAAAAAAAAAAAAAAAGAACCTAATATATGCAATCAAACATATCATGTTTTGGATAACTCCAAAGTGAAAGTACTTAATTTACCATCTTTATATGCCTTGATACTTGTCCACAGAATATAAACCTGACATTTTCTGATACATTATTTAGTGGGTACGGCTACCACCTCATCGTATAAGATATTGAAGATCAATCTAAATGAATCCGTACACAATCAGTTTACTCATAAACCTATTCATCTTAATAATCAGAAGGAAATATAAGGCAAGGCGAAATAATTAACCAGTTGATGAAAATGGCGACGTGGTTTTGAAAAAAATTAAATTTCCAATTTGGAAGAAATAAATCTATAAGATAACGAACTAAGTAAAAGAAAGCACAACCTTTTGGCTCTTCAATGTGCTTTGATGTACATAATATACACTCGAGAACATACGCGACAAGTACCTTGCTAATAGTCAGTCATCCATGTTTTTCATGTATTCCTTTGAAAGCTTAGTCTCCATTATCAGCTTTTGTTCTCTGATAAGGGAGTGCCCAGATTCTAGTAAAGCTTCAACTGTTTGCTGTCACCAAATACAAACCCAAAGTCAGCATGAAGCAACTAGAGATAAAACTCAGAAATCTCTCAGACCCTGAAATTAAAAATGAAGAAACTTAAACCCAGAAATTAGGGGACAGCCTCAAGTACAAATATCATAACCGAACAATGATAGTATGATAATTCACAAGCCCAAGAAAACTATTACCTTTATATCATAATCATAGACTAGTGTAACTTATACTTTTCCCCAATTTCAATTAACATATATGATATTTGTCCAAATTTCTTCTGGAGATTCATCAGTATTGTTGCAATAACTTTAAGGTTGAAATTCTTTCAAACGAGGATAGCAAAGAATTGTTGTTTTGAAGAAAGAAGAAAAAATCTCAAGAATCAGACCTTACCTCTGGGGGAACAAAAGAAGGAAGCTTTTCATCCTTTCTAAGCTTGAGAAGTTTATTTCCAAGACTTTCAACACCTCCCATATCTTCAATCCACTATAGTCGAAAAGACGTTGAAGCAAAAAATGACCATCCAGAGTTAGAATTCCACAGACCATATTAGAATCTAGTTTATTTATAGCATCTTACTTTCGCTTACAAAAAGTAGAAAAAATCTAGTTCTAGGTTTGAATAGGTTAGCTAATGTAACATGAGATGCAATACACATCCAATACACAATATTGCATAAGACTACAAATCAAGGGAGATGGACAAGCTAAAACATGAGAAAAGTAAGTCTTTGGAGTAAGGTCAGTATGCATGCAATACACACAATACACAATACTGCTAAAGAATTTACAAACCAAGGGAGACGGACAAGCTAATACATAAGCAAACTAAGTACTTAGAGAACAGTGAGTAGGGAGCTTTCAAGGTCATGTTTGTGTATACTAGAAGGCAAGACTGAAGGTTGTCAATGCCGGAAGATCCAAAACATATGAACCTATACAATTCAGGGAATTAAAGAGTAACGTTTTTCTACACCATCGCATACTTCATATCTTCCAGCATTTATGTAGCACATAATTGATCGTTAGGAAAAGAACATGCCAAGCATGGATTCTTGAATGTGACACAGTGATTGGTCGGATGAAGCACAGATCTTAAACAGAAAAGAAAAAGGAAAAGAATATAAGACCAAAACTCTAGATATATATTGAAGGTAGGATAGATACCTTGGATATTGATCTGTCATATGTTCGGGATCTAAGAGCTCCGTAAAAATCCAAGGCTGCAAATTCCAAAAGTACAATAGACATTAATGCACCCCAATGCTTATAAATCTTCAGTATACTTTCAAGAACCATAAAAATTTTCTTAACCATACAAACAGAATAGCATGATCATCAATATCTTAGCCAATCGTAAGCATTATGATGTAAGAATATTACTTAGAAGGCATACATCCATACGTACCTTGGTTAGGAAAAGTATCCACAATGCTAGAGACCTTATCCCTTGGTATTCCATCCTTCTCATACATTTGGTGAACGATATTTACAATGTCTTCACGAGTAGGCTGCCTGCACCATTACCAAGTGCACATGTAACATAATCAAGTGCCCAGGTAGCATAACCTTAATAACATGTCACCGCTGAAGTGTTTTGTAAGGGAGCCAATTCAGCCTCCTCAAGTACTAAACTTCTATACTATGTCTGAGTTCTAGTTGTAGATACTAGACATAAAAGCGCTGCAGGTCTCAACATCCAGCTAGGATATTGGGACCAAATACAAAAGAAGAGAAAGATGATTGAGTTCAACAAGATAAACAAAAATTTCAAGTATAGTGTATTGGCACTATTACCCATGTGAAAAGTTTAAAAGATGTTAAGCCTTTTCCATTAGGTGGCAATTAACATATGAAAAAATGGAGATGTTGACTGAGTTGTAAAGAAACATTACAATCAGTTTCCAAGACTGCAAATAGAATTCCAACTAAATACTAAGTCACATGAAGGAAAATGCTTTTATATTTCTAATTTATATGATCCTGCACAACATGGTTCTGAGATCTTCAGAACAACCTTTCAACGAGATTCTAGAACAAATTCTCCAGGGGGCCACAACTCGCGCAATTTACAATCCACAACAAATCTTTTGTCACCATTGTTTGGCAATATGAGAATTAAGAAACCTTAACGAAACATACCAATAAAACTTGTCCATCCTTCCGTCACGAATCAAGGGAGCATAAATGGTGGAAAGATCATTTCCAGTAACAATGATAGGAATTCTGTGAGTAATATCGGACTCACTCCAGTCTTGGCCAACACTAACTCTTGTAGGATTATCGGACAAATTCATCATAGTTCCAACAACAATTTGATTGTTTACTGTCATTTGAGTAAATGCTGTAAAAATAATCATATGAAATTCATGTCAGGAGATCAAAACTTCTGAAAAAATAAATAAATAAGAAGAATGTAATTTCTGGATTTAAGGAGAGTAGCTTCAAAAGGTAATGCAAAACAAACACAAGTCAAATCCCTGTTGAACAGAAGCTCACCAAATCTGCCAAGGCCAGCATCAATATCGTTGATCATTAGACAGCTCATCTTCCCCTGGATCAGTCAATTGAGGGAAAAACGAAGCTAAAGTCAATGCTTTAGGAATATAAGCATGACATGTTGATAGCAAATAATTTCTTATGTTGTAACTCATGCTTCTATTTTTATCATTCTTCAGCAGGAATTCAGATATATAAACACACTTTGAGCTAGCAGAGTTCTTTTAGCCAATACAAATTAGCCTTCTTCCGTACTCAAGTCTGACGCCATACATTAGCCATTTTTATGACCATGCAGGCCAATGGCAACCACATTAAACATTCAATCCAGCATAAAATGCAAGTTGGAAACTTAGGGAAATAGAAGTGGATTTACCGTAACTCCACTCCTATACTTCCTGAATAGCATTGCATGAAAAATCAAATACAAAATAGTGAAAAATCTTATAGCCTATGACATACACATCAATAAAGTAAGTAGTAGAGCTTCTAACTTGATTCTGAACTACTTGTGAAGCAGTCCGATAACGCTCCCGAATCAATTTTCCTGGTTCTCCTGACAATACAAAGATAACATGAGAGTAAAGTTTTGATTAAAGTGACTCAACTACATATCAACAAAAAGTATAAAATTTCTAGATAATTTCCTAGAATGGGAGGTAAAACCTCACCAACGTAAAAACCAAGTAATTCTATATATTTATCACTTTAAAGTGACATACACTACTTTTCCGTTAAAAAGGTTGTGATGTTTGCAAACAAGAATTTTAACTCCTAAATAGAAAAGAAAGCAAATGAAATCAGAGCACTCAAACGAATGAAAACATTAGAAGATGATGGTAAGTTGAAAAAACTTGAGCACTTCAAGTAACCATTTACCAGCTCTTTCTGATTCCAACTCTCCAGCAGACATGATAACAGGCTCAATTCCCATGGCTTTAAATATAAGTTCGGTTTGAAAGGTTTTGCCTTGTCCTTTTCCTCCCCAAATACCTTTATTGCATAATAAAAGAACAAAGGGAGAATCATCAAAGAGGAAAAAGGTATAAAGCTAACATTTGGTTACATCCTTAGCCATTCAACAAAAAGTTATGGAAAATAATTGATATTTACCGAGAATTAGAGGGACCTTGGTATTGAGAAGATGGGCAATGTAGTTCTTCACAATGTGGCACACTGCATGAATGGATAAAACGGTAAGCTAACATCAATTCGACTGAACGATGAACTTATTTCTTCCTGGACCAAAAAAAATGTTAGCTTTGTTATTCTTTTCTGAAACAAATCTTCTGTTGCATCAACGCAATCCATCAGAGTTTCTTTTCATTCCCTGAGTTTGCAGAACTTACCGACTTTATCCTGTCAAAAGAAAATTGAAGCAGGTGAAAGTTTGTACCCTTCATGAATATTAGGCACAGGTAAAAATTAATAGTTAAAAAGAACCTAGAGAACAAGAAAAAAATTCATTTAAAATTAAGCTTATCATACAAGTCATTGAATCGACATGAAAGCACAGGAAACAAAAGTAACTCAATGACGAATCCTGAGCTAAATAATGCTCAATGTCCAAAGATCAAACTTAACAAAGGGAGCACAAAACAGTAGGACCTACGGTAAGGTTTGCAACACAATTACGAAAAGCTTCTTCTTACTGAGAGCAGAATCAAAGCCCATGACCATGCAGATGAAAATTGCAATATGCAACATAGTTTGGTACAAAGAGGAGAGGAAACTCAATGTTGCCAAGAAGGGGAACACAAATTTCTAGGAGACCCCTGAGTAGAAGAGTGGTGTATCCCCTGAACTTGATCAAAAACAACATAACTCTGGCATATCAAGGAAAAGCAAGCCAAGAAACTAGAGGATGATCTTTGTTTGCTAAAAATTTACAGAAGGCAAAAAAATTCCTAGCATCACGTGACTCCTGTTCATTCAAGTACTTAAGCTATTACATTAATTTGAAGACCTTTGTCATGGCCAACAGTTCATCACCTAATAACAGCAAGAGATAAAAGTGCTCTAATTAAGGCCACACCAAATATTCGGCATTTTACTATTGATCACACCAATCTTATCTCGATATCCTAAGTAAATCCGAGTACCATAACATCCAAATAAAGGAAACCAATTAGAACATGAAACATATAGAACAACGATTATCGAGACCAGAAAACGCACCATGAAAAGGGGAGCAATGTAATAATCGCCTTGCAAGTATTCAAACGTCCTAGTTGCCTTTTGACGGTAGTCAAACACTATATCCGCTGCAACCACACGAATTAAAATCACTCCGAGTTGGTAACAACAAAGCCGTAATCAAGCACATTTGCAGTCAATCTGATGGAACACTGATCTCAATGAGGAATCAATACTTCAATGGTTGAATTAAAGATCCTCTTTATTAGAATCAATTACTTGATCATGGCCACGGTGCACTATCGAACGAACTTTCTGGTTGATTTTGAACTAGTGTATTCATCCATCTCCAAACAATGGTTACAAACTATAAACAGAAAACATAACCCTAATATGTTTGGGCTCACTAACATCAGCCTCACAGAATAAAACACCAACTGCACTCACAATAGTTCCCCTAAAATTTACATTTCCTAAATTATAGGGATTAAACCCAAGGAAAGTTCCCATCAGTGTATCCTAAAATTGTTCAATCCCCTAAAAAATTGGGGGTTTCCTTATTTCTATCTCCACTCATCCCAGGGGACTGGTCCATCCCCACTGCTATTTATAACTTTAGGGGGCCGGAGTGATCATTCTCCACATCCATCCTCTATTTTCGAGTTTGGAAATAGTGACACTGGTTGGATGCCCTCATTTGGAAGTAGTGATCCTCTATTTTTAAGGGGATGGATAGCATTGGATAAACTGATGGGAGCATCTACTAGAGTTTAATCTTTAGAGTTAGGGTGTACTTGGTAGCTGCTTTAAAGAAAATAAATGAACTTATGTATTTAAGAAAAAAATCGAATACATCCGGTATAAATCTTCAATTTTATTTAGACCAAAATAACAAATAAGCTCGCCTTAAAAACTCGGCAGCTAAACACTGTTTTAATTTTTATTTAAATAAGCTGAGAAACTATGAACTTGCAAAATCCACATTAGTATCTAATCTAAAGAAATACAAGAAGGAAATTATACCTGATATGGGACTTGGGCATCATTTCCGGAACAATTTTGGTCGATATCCCCTAGTGCATTCCTCCTATAAGGGGAATACTCCGCCCTCTTAGAACTATTCCGACTCAGCGACAAAGCGTGTTTTGCAGGGGACCGAGTCCTCGGCGACGAACCACTCCGACCCATCATCGATGGATCCCCCACATTCCTCCTCACCGATATCCTCTCAACTCTGTGCTCGCCACCTACTCGAACATTGCTCACTGTAGCAGGTACAGTTACCATTTTTCCAGGCCTATTAGTACCAACATTGTTACTAATAGCCCCGATATTACTCGAGGCCGAGGTAGTACCCGACACAGGCGAATCCGATCTCCTGCTCGGAGATCTACTAACCCGAGGCGAACGCCTTCTGCCAGCAGAAGACGATGACCTGGACCGCCGGTGTCGGCTTATCCTATCTGCAAGCGACACCTCATCACCACCACCATCAAGTGAATAACCTTCATAATTACCCCCATTATCAATTTCTTTCCCTTTGTCACCAACTAGGGTTTGGTTATCGAAATCGAAGCTCCGTTTCATCGCCCTGCTGGCGGAGCACCGGCCTCTCCCCTCCGCAACCGACACGCCGTCACTACCCTCCACCAATTCACCTTCACAATCACCACCATTGTCAATCTCCTTCCCTTTGCTACCACCTAGGGTTCGGTAGTCATCAAAATCAAAGCTCCTTTTCTTCGCCCCGCGCTGTGCCCTAACCCCGTCCCGGTCGGGTGGGCCTAATTGGGGGGTTTCGGGATCGGCCTCGTGGCTGCTGCGGTGCTTGATTACAAAGACCGATTTCTTGCGGAGGCTATCGGTTCGGGGGACGGGGTCTAGGGTTAGGGTTTTGGGGTGGCTAGGTGGGGGATCTGGGAGAGTAGTGGGAGGGGAACGAGTGCTGAAGCAAGCACCCATTTGGGGGGTGAGTAGTTATAGAGATATATATAGAGAGAGAAAATATGTATATATGTATGTATAGAGAGGGGACTGATGAGAATATTCAGAATAGAAAGGAACACTGGAAATGTGTGGTTTTTAGTGTATTTGAGAGAGAGAGAGAGAGCAGAGCCGTTACATTAAGGTATAATTAGGACCCGTTAAAATTCGATATTTTAACAACCAAATTGTTAATTCTCTATACTAATTATAGAGCGAAATTCAATTTGTGCGGTTAAAAGCGAAGCTCAGTCTATTTTTTAGATTGTTTATTTTACAATGTAAAATTGTTTGTCTCTCTTATCCAAACTAAAGTACAAAAAATATATTTAACCATGTTGCTACTACTTCTCGTTGACGTATTTTTTCTCAGCTAGCGTACCACTCAATCACCGAAAGCGGCCCACTAAAGCATACATACAGACTGAAAAATATTCTTCATTCCAAACTTCAATCAACCAAATTCTCTCTTTCATTTTTTTAATTTGATATAAAATTTATTTTGTTTAGTTTTGAATTATTTTTTTTTCTCAAAAAAATATACAAATTGAGGAATTTTTTATATTAAATTTTTGGTTGATTTTTATATTAAATTCAATTGAGGGGTTAAAAGTGAAGCTCAATTTACTTTTTAAATTATTTATTTTATAACATAAAATTGTTTGTCTCTCTTATCCAAACTAAAAGACAAAAAATACATTTAACTCTGTTGCCATTATTTTTCATTATCTTGGTATTTTCTTCCCTCGTTTTAGTGTGTCAGTCAATCATAAAAAATTGTCCACTATAGCATACATACAGACTAAAAAATGTTGCTCATTCCAAATTTTAATCAATAAATTCTCTCTTTCATTTTTTTAATTTGATATAAAATTTCTTCTGTTTGGCTTTGAATTTTCTTTTTTCAAAAAAATATACAAATTGATGAATTTTTAATATTAAAATTTTGGTTGATTTTTATTTTAATTAAATTAATTTTTTTATTAAAATTATAGTTTAAGTGATGCACGAATCGCGTGTGTTAGTGTACTAGTAAATCTAAAAGTATTAATTGAGTTTTAAGTTTATAAATTTGTTCTAGTAATTTTGATTTTAGTGTATTATAATTAATTAACACATGAAATGTGAGGAAAATTATGAAGTTTAAATTTTTGTTGAAATTATTTTTAAAAAATAGACATTATTTTGGGACGTACCAAGGTAGAAATGTGAACAATTATTTTGGGACGGAGGGAGTAAATTTTTATTTCTAGTTTTTGAAATTAGTAATAATCATTACAGCTAAATCATTCTGAGAAAAATCGTAATAAAGTTTCGCAAAGACTTTACTAATAATTTAGTCTTAATAATTGTCAATTAAGTAGTTAAAAATGTTTACGTAGCTCTAACATATATGCATGTTCAAGCATATTTTTAATTGTGTTAATTTTTTTATAGGGTTGCGCATGGTGTGGCCATCTTATATAGTATAATGATTTATTAGGTATAGGCTTGAATATATGCCTTGCTTAGATACCGTTGTTTGGTTACTGCTAAGTTTTTTAAGCCAACCTAAATTGTTATTTTTGACTAAGTAAATTGAAAATTTTCTGTTGGAACATCAAACTTTTTTTAAACAAAAAAATAAGATAACTTATTTACTTTAAAAATTCGAGCAAATAAACCATTGTGTCGTTGATATTCAATATTTTTTTAATTATTTAGCTCGACTGCATTCAATTACTTAATTCTTAAGTTAACCTTATTTGTTGTTTTATCTTAAATAAATTAAAAATTTTATGCTCGAAACATTTAACTATTTTTTAACTTAATAATAAGGTGACTTATTTGCTTTGAGTTGTACACAAACATAACATTGTCAAATTATTATCCAATTTTTTTTTTAATTAATTTGGCAGGCCGACGTGGAAATTACCTTTGAGATATCCCACTTTGACAAGGTGAAAGTGATGGGCCCAAGCTGGACAAACCCACAAGAGCTGTGTAGTCAAAAGGGGCCATCAGTTAGAAGTGGGCTCGGCCCATTTGGACTATTAGTCTTAGCATCAAAGGGCTTAGAAGAGTACACAGCTATCTATTTTAGAATTTTCAAATCTCAGACCAAATTTATGGTTCTCATGTGCAGTGACCAGTCCAGGTACATTTTTCTCCCCTTCTCTTTCCTTGGTGTCACATTCAAATGTGTTGTTTTCTAATTTAAAAATATATTTTAGCAAATTTATTCTAAGAAAACAAGAATTATATGTGTATTTTACGGTATGGGTTAAAACACGATTGTTTTTTTTATTAAATTTTATATTTATTTGGGAAATGGAAATCCTCTTTAATTGTTAAGTACGTATAACACACTAGCATATTATACTCCTTCAGTCCCAAAATTATCCCAGGTTGAAAAGTCAAAATTTTAACAACTAAATCATTAAATAAACTAAAAAATATTAAATAAGTTTTAGGTTTGCAATTTTTCCCCAAATAAATTTAATTTTAGTGTATAACAATTACCAAACATATTTAATGTGAAAGAAAAATTTAGAAAGTTTAATTTTTCGTTGAACTTATTTATAGAAAATTGACATTATTTTAGGACGTACCAAAATAAAAATATGGTACAAAGTAGTAATTAAGTTTATTATTAATTTTTTGTGCAATTTACTTAATATTGAATGTTATTTTTCAGGTCTTCAGCATATTTAGATTATGACAAGCCCTCTTATGGAGCTTTTTTGGATATTGATCTTGCTCGTGACAAACTCTCATTGAGGAGCTTGGTGAGTTAGTATATGTAACTAGTGCATCTACAACAATGAGACTACAAAAAATAAAATAAATAAATAAAAATGGATTTTTTGTAAGATTCGGAATTTTCTCACATATATGACAATATGTACAAAATATGTAATCGGAATAATGTGATAGTGCTACTTTTCTACTCTATTAATAACATTATTACTTTTATGTTGAACGGATTAAAATTGGTGTAAGATTTCTAGTGGAAAATTGTAAAGGAAAAAAAATTAAAAAATCTTGCATTAATGATTTTTTTGAACAAATTTCCCTCTCCGTTGTATTTTTGTAAGATAGTTCTCGCATCAAATGGAGCAACTTTTTTTTTTTTTTTATCACAAAATTTATTTGACTGATTGAGCATCTTATATACACTTTTACTGACTATATATATATATATATATATATATGTATGTATGTTTGCAGATTGATCATTCAATAGTGGAGAGCTTTGGTGGAGAGGGGAAAGTGTGCATAACATCTAGGGTTTACCCTAGTTTGGCTATTGGGAGTGGGGCTCATCTCTATGCCTTTAATAATGGGACTCAAAGTGTTAAAATCTCAAGCTTCACCGCTTGGAGTATGAAGAAAGCTCACATAAATTAGATCCATAAATAATCTTTGAAGTGAGGAAATTCAAAAGTATTATCTTTGAATTTTATATGTTTTTCGTTTTTGGAAGGTTATTTGTGTGGTTTGAGGTTCGAAAGGCAACTTACAAACGAACTCGTTTTTTACTTTGCAAAGATTACTTTTGCGTCGAGAGAAACTATAAAAGAGTCCAAGTGTAGCTAACCTATAATTTATGTATATTTGGTGGTCTTCTAGTTCAATGTATCTACGAAAGGTTATAATGAATTTATAACAAGGAACCTCATAATTAAGGTTAGGATTACATTAATCCAAGTAATGTTTTTGATCCTTAAAGGTATTTTTATCTCAAGAACATAGTGCAATCCTTAACGGCATAGAGATATAATATAAACGGAAAGTCACGGTTGTTACATAATATGTCAGAAACTTGTATCAATCATTGACAATATTTTATGGTCTAGTAGTATCTCGGGAAATACTTTAATAAGAATTTTTTTCACAATTGAAAGATAAGTAACACAATTTCAAAATAAAGTAATATAATCTGAATTGACAATTTCCAGAGAATCTAGACAAAAATAATCATCAAAAATCTATAATTGAAACTGCAAAATTATCAGAGCGTGGCATTGAATCAACCAGATTTGTAGTAAAGGCATAAAGATCCAACCACTAAAATGAGTTATAAATTTTATAATTAATTCCACTTAGTCCTCTTCTAATTCAAGAACTTGCTTTTCAAGGACATTTTCAAAAATCAGTTGTAAAAGTATAATAAACCTAAAATTCGGTAAATGAGTATTAAAAACTATTTTGCAAGTTAGTGTGCGTGTTGGGAAAGTGATTCTTTAGAAAAACAAAAGTAGACATCGGTAATACTAACAATTAATTTTGTGGTTCTATTGTATTTAATTAAGAATAAAAAGAGCACAAAGGCTACTATTAGAAGATTTTCTAAAATAAACAAACGCCACAAACTACAATTTCCAATGACAAAATAAAAAAGACAAAGCATGGTACCAAAAGCTAGGTTACCAGGTCGACAGAACAAAAGCGAAAGAATGCCAAACCTAGTTTTCAAAATACTGTAAGAATGAGAGCAAAAATTAGGAACAAGAGCACTACTATTCCCAATGACTTGGGGACCAAGATCAAAAGCAATCCCAAATTGTGTCTCATAATGGTTTTGACCACCAATTTTTTAGAATAAGAGGGGAAACACGGAATTGATCAACTTCATCAAAGGGGCAAGGCTGTCTCACCCAGCTATAAACCATGAACAGTGCATATTTAAGATGCAACTCCTAAACCAAAAGATGTTTCTTTGAAAATGGAACAGAAAGAGCAAATTACATTTGCCCAACGGTGACACTTCTAATTTCCAGGCAACAGGTTGATTTGGTGTATCAAAAAGCAAAACATTTGCACCATTGCAAAATTTACCTTGCAACCATGATTTACGATATCATCTTTGCAAGGTTAGGCAGCAATTACAATTACATAGCGAAATAATCAAAATACCAAAGCAAATATTCTCTATGGTAGTCTCTCTTGATAGTTCAGACAATGGCAACCCAAAAATTTGAAAAGTGACCAAACAAATCATAGTGTAGCTCCACTCATTCAAGATACAGACCTAAAAACAGCAAGACCGAAATGTCTCATAACCACACGACACCCCATCACAACATCCAAACTTGTCGCCATACTGCGTTTACTTGACTGAAGTACTACTGTTGGTTGCACTCTGCAGGGCGTTCTCCCTGCTGACCTTCACCTCCAGTCAATGCTTTTCCACTCTTCTGAAATTTACAGCAAGTCGGTTGTTATTGAAAAGCACAACCGTCTATATTACGCATGTGGTACATCTAGTGTAATAGAGATCTTAAAAAGAAAATAATGATTTGATCAGCTATGAAATTATTTTTTCTGGTTTTAAATGAACAAGGACATATTCTGGGAAATGTTTAAAAATCAGTTCTCTCATTCTGGTCCTCTGAATATACTTGACAAACAAAAGCATATAGCAATTTTAGGACAACCAAACACAACCTGAATCGAAAAATTATTTCGCCTTTCCCGATGACTGCAAGTTGATATAAAAGAAAGGAACCCAAAAGACAGGTAGAAGAGATGTATTAGTATGTTCTGAAATCGTACTAAAACTCAAAAGACAGAGAGAGTTAACAAAACAAAAAATAAAAATAAAAATAAATCTAAGACTTATTACCTTCTTCCTGCCTTTCCCCTCATCTTCCTCATCGTCATCGTCTTCGTCCTCGTCATCTTCATCCTCATCTTCTTCATCTTCATCCTCATCACCTTCATCATCATCCTCATCTATGTCATCAAACTCATCCACCTCAACAGCCTCCCCCGTAAACCATGATACAGCATGAGGAATTATCTTGTCCCGGATGGTTGAACTACAAATGGAAACAACATGCATGGATTAGCTATATGCCTATAAAAAAGTGACATCTAACTTTTTACAAGGAAAATCTTGACATGGCTTTACAGCAAATGGGATCACAATTTTTATCTTATATTATTTAAAGGGATAGTAAAGCAGAAAGCACAAAATTTTGGAGCCTTAAAAATATATGGCCAAAAAGGATTACAATAGGAGTCCGAAAAGAAAATAGGAGACAAACACGCTGATTACATTTTGCACCTCTGAAGAATTTCCATTCACAAAATTTAATTCCAGAAAATTCTTGGAGGATCATCAAAACCAACTGCCTAAATAATTTTAAGGCAAGGAAGGAAAAAAGAACTGCCTATACCCTCACGGAATATTATGGATGACCTACCCAATGTCATAGTCTTGCTCCATTTGGTTCTGGAGTTCTTCCGCCTGTCCATGCAATACAGAACAATTATTGGGAGAATCAGGTTGTAATTGCCAGTGCCAAAATTACCATTCTGCACTTACAGTTTCCTCATCAATATCTTCATCATCCTCTGGAACCTTGGGAGGGTTGAAAAAATTGAAGAAACTTTCACAATTTTCAGTCTTTGTAATAGGTTTTGCATTCTTTGACCCCTTCTTTGGCTTCTTCTTTAGGATCTTCTGAGTCAAGCACTTGCCAGGAAGCCAATCAATTTCCGTTCTACATAAACACAAGACAAATGTAAGATAAAAGGACCATCATAATTAATCACGAGATGGTGCATGTTTTTCATGAAGGAAATAAGGTGGAGATCCACTTGCTAAATTGGGGTCTGTGGTACTGAAGCAGTATTCTTTAAGGCTATGGAGTCGCCTCCTGTTGCATAGAAAGCTTGGCTGACGGATAAACCGAGTATGCCTTCATGGAGGCATGCTGGAAGAAAGTTTTGACGGTTGGTTTTTGTTGAGTATTAGTGTTTCTTGTAGAGGACTGTGTTATAAAGCCTTGGTTTTCTATTCTCATTATTCTTCTGTTTTCTATTCATAGAGCTATTGCCCCCTATTCTAATAAAGTTCAGAGAGTACTGCCTCTCGTTGTACGAAAAAAAAACCTTACCCCAAGGCTTTTTCTAGAATAGGTTCATCATCATCAATCATATGATATGTTTTCGTCAGCACGGTGTTCTTGAAGAAAGGATTGGAATCAAAAAAGAACTCGAGCTTAAAACCCTTGGGATCATCGATCCTGCGCCACTTGAT
>MKEJ01057426.1:0-11791 GCA_001753735.1 Embelia ribes
CAAAATTAAGACTATAAGTCTCCAAAAATGCTCAAAATATTCGCAAAGGTACATCAATTAAAAATAAATTATTTCTAATCCTTATTTGTTTTATAGGTAGTTCCAGAAGTGCTAAACTCTTACTGCCTACCTTTCAAGAATTTTAATTAATAAACCACCATTCCTTTTAGTCAACTCTAACTTAAAAAATTACCTTATGATATACTCTAATTTATTAAAATAAAATTATTAAAATGAGAAATTTTTAGATATTATAAGCATAATATCTACAATCTTAGTTAAAGAAGCCTAAGCTCTTGCAATTTGCCGAAGACAAAAGAATTGAATACAACTATGAACCCCAAATGCTTCAATGATTTACCTGCCCTAAGGAATATTGAAATCATTTGCGGAAATATGTAAATAATTAATAGAGAACTCGTGGTGAAATTGTTTTAAGCAAAATAAAGAAAAAAGAAAACGATTCTATAAGGAACGTTAATAGCAAATTATCAGTTTATGCCTTACCAATGTTTATTTTATATCACTATTTAAGTTCTAAGAATTCATTCTCCGCTGACAAAATGCTTCAAGAATAATTGTACGAGATAAGGTGAAAAAATTTGATTATTTAGTTGGTCAGAGAGCAACTATGCCACTATAAAAAAATATATATATATCTAAAGACTTTTATCTATAATTTCTATATTTTTTTTATATCTCATTACAGCTGGATGAATCCAATTTAAAACTTTTTAGATCAACATAGGTGATGAGTTTTGCCTAAAAATTGTATAAAAAAATGCAATATTCCAACTGATAAATAAAAATAATAAAAAGTTAAACTTAAAAGATACATCTAAAACAAACATCTAGTCAACTCCTAGAACCCACTCTTCGCGGTAAAAGGTGTCAAATTCTATTAAAATCCACGTCTTACAACCTTTTTTTCTGAAATTGATCCTATTCCTATTATTTGATGATTAAATAGTTACTAGAAGTCATTTTCAAAGTAGCATAGTATTCTATAAAATGTGATAAAATGACTTTTTCTATAACAAATATATGAAACTAGACATGTACTTGTAATGTGTCTAGTAACTTTAGATTATTTTTGTCATTAATTATATCAAAAATCAGAACCAAATTTTAAAATAATCTCCACAGTAATTCTAAAATCTCTCGTAACCACTTGCCCTTTTTATGAGAGAAGTATTGGTACAGCCTAATTTGCACCAAAATAGTGCGAATTTATTTTGATTGATCCATCTAATCAATCGGCGAGACTCATAAATTAAACATTTATTTAGGATTATTAATTTTATCTATTTTCATTTACAATTTCCTAAATATAAAATACCCTTACCCTTTTAATTCCAAATATCATTTTACCCTTCTATGCTTGAGCAGGAGTGGTTTTTCTTTGAGACCTTAATAACTGTTTAACTAGTGACTTAACGGATTCATGATTGTGATCTTTGACAAAAGAAACAATTTTATATCTTCCATTTTTTTTAAATAAATAACTCATTTATGCTTTGCATCATTTTCGCGTCATTTCCTTCTTTCGAACCACAAAAACTCTTCCTTTTCACAATTTCAGAGTTTTTACACTTTTTCAGAATATATTTCCTCATGCTAAAACCTATTTTACGTGCGTAGCTGTGATAAAATTCATATGCACTATCAACATTCTCGAATTCGATTCCAATTTTGGATTATTCTTCAAATAAATTCAGATCCTAAGTAACTGTGTCAAACTCAAAAATAAGAAAATAAACTTTAAGGGTTGTATTGGAATCTCAATTGAAATCACATATTTTTCAAACCTCAGTTTGTAACGAACCCCAAAAAAGTTGATAAAAACTTATTCTAAAATCATACACCACTCCATAACTAAAATCATATGCATATACTAACAAATAAAAAACAAAAACAAATCATATACATGCAGTATTGTTAATGAAATTATGACAAAGAAGAAGAAGAGGGAGAGAATTCGGGTAAAAAAAAAATAATTAAAAATGGTATTTTAGTCACAGCATAATTAAATATAAAAAATTGTTAATGGAAATAGATAAAATTTATTATTAATTAATAAATGTTTGATTTATAAAAACAAGCTGAATCAACTTCCAAAAACTAATACCAGAGTTGGCCTCCTCGTAACTTATAATTGATTCCAAATTCTTGGACAGGAATTGAGAAATGGCCAGGAAAACAAGTACATAGCCACAATTATCGACATCCTTCACCATATGAAAATCAGGTATGGTAGCTGGAGGTGGGAATTATGTCCATTTTTATCCTATATATTACCATATAGTTCTTGCTTAGCTACAATTTAAAATTTTTTTGTTTTTAAATCTAAATAAAGGAAAAACTAGAACAAAACTTCAATGTCAACTATCAGAAAAATGACTTTTAGTCCCCTCGAAAATTTTTGTGTGACATTTAATACCCTTATACTCTCTTCCTGGGAGTGGACAGGTGGTGGTGATGATTGGGAGTGGACCAAGTGCAATGGATATATCTAGAGAAATTGCAAAAGTTGCTAAAGAAGTTCACCTCACATCGAGATCACCGCATATTATAAAAGTCTCTGAAAATCATCCCAACTTATGGCAACATAATTCGAAGGTAACAATTTATGCTAAAATTATATCTGACCAAGTTGTCTTGTCCGATTTACTTTTTATTAGTTATTCAAATTATAGCAAGAGATTTGTTGTAATCAAAGGAACCGCCTAATTTTTTCTTTCAAAGAAATTGTACATAAAACCTCTTTAGATTTTGTTTGATATGTTTTCACTATCCTGAATTTGTGTTTCTATGACCCACTACGAACATTCATATAGATAAAGAAAGCGTGCCAAGATGGCACAATACAATTTGAAGATGGATCCGAGGTGCTCGCAGATGTCATTTTCCACTGCACAGGGTATGATCCGAAAGAACTGCTCTGTACAGTAATGATATAAGTAATCATTTAAGTACATATAAAAATAGTGTACAAACTCGAGGCGACATCTTATGTCTCGATCATTCTGCTTAATAAAATTATCAATGCACAAAATATTGGCACATAAAAATATTTTTTGTTTATGATTTTGATGGTGCGTGCAATTCCGTAAACATTGCAAACAAGGCTTTGTATGCTTGAGTGGCAATGTCCAACCATCTCAACGATGCAATAACCTCGAACCTCATTTCTTTTTCTAATTTTTTCCTACCTGCTTATCTTTTATCTGAAAACCTCAAATTCATCTATGCAGATACACATATAGTTTCCCTTTTCTGAATACAAACGGAGCTTTAAGTATTGAGGACCAATGTGCCGGGCCATTATACAAACACGTTTTCCCCCCATCTCTCGCTCCTTGGCTCTCCTTTGTTGGAATTCCGGACAAGGTTAGTCTTGCAACTCCTATATTTTCTCACATTATTATTGCTTTAAACTTTGTATACAAGAAATTGTTACTTGTATAAAATTTCCCTGTATCGTACTAGGCTTTAACTTCTTCTCTTATCGAGTTACAATCCAAGTGGATTGCGGGTGTTTTGTCCGGTAAGTTGCATCTACCATGTAAAGAAGAGATGTTAGCTGATGTCGAGCAGTATTATCAATACATGCAAGAGTGTGGAATTCCCAAAAGCCATACCCATCTTCTTGGTCTTACAAAGGTAATTCTTATGTATAGCTTGACAATATTGTGCTTTTTTCTCCCAATACTTACTCTTCAACCAATTTTCTTACAGTTATTTTAAATACTTTTGTCATCTCTGATAACTAAAGTTTCGAAAATGCCGTGTTTAATTGTAATGTAATATATTGTTTATCTTTATTGGAAAAGGTAAAACCTACTTAAATTACTGAGAAATTTATCAAATTGGGTCAGTTTATGCCTCTCTATGTTTTATTTCTTGACCTTTGAATTCCCCCTATTTTTTAATTTTCTATTTTGTTTGTTTGGAGATTTAGTTAGAGCCATCAGATCTTAACTTAAATGATCGTGCGGCCCAGAAAGGGGTTATTAGCATGCTACAGACTAATAAGTCTGTAGCCACGCAGCCCCCAATAAATTCTATCATGAAATTTCCAAACGTATCCTCAATTCTTGAGGATGTAAAATCTTTTATTTTAAAATGCAAGCATTTAATAAGATTATTCTATTAGTAAAGTTTGTTTCTCTTTATGCATGCATAAAATTTGGTACATCTCAAAATAGAAATCCAGCCTCTCAAAATAGAAACCCAGCATAGGAAGGAGAGAATATGTTGTTCTTCTCCTCATGCTACTCATCCAATAACTTTGTTCAACAACGCTTGTACACAACCACGCGCTCATGCACATAAACTTTCCCGATCCAGCTAGTTATCGACGCCTTATGCATAAAGGCTTGTACCACTTGGGTAGCCTTTTTTTACCTGAGCACGCACATGCACATACACCTTCCCGGTCCAGCTAGTTATTGCTGTCTTATGCATAAATGCCTGTACTCGTTGGGTAGCCTTTTTTACCTGAGCTGCAATTGAAGTTCGATGATCTAAAACCTTTTGGAATCCATTAGTCGTCCTCGGGATTTCCTCAGAACTTGCCTTCTAAATCGGGGCCTGCTTACTGCCCACTATATGTCTCCTAGCTCATCATTTATTTTTTCTGTCGCTTCATAACTTTTACTTATATGCAAGGTTTTAAATAACGGTGGTGGCTGTTGTAGCAATGGCAGTGTAACGGTTTCAGGGTGTAACTGCTGAAGCGAAACGGTAGCGGAAATCGAAGCCGCAAACTTTTTTCATCTTTGCAAAATTTTTTTGTTCTTTTTTTTTTTGTAACAGTTCGTAATGGACCGATATGGACCGACACGATACCATAAGGCATATACGTAACGGTTTCGGCCGATATGAACGAGAATTTCATACTCACCGATATATCGGCACGTATTGGTTTCGAAGACTCCCAAAACCGTTACGTAATGTTAACGGCCGATATTTAAAACATGTGTAATCAATTCATGTCATATCCCATTTTGTTAAAGTTATCCCTCATTGTACACTTATAAAGTTAGACTCTCTTATATATAATTAGATGGCTGCTCTATCCTTATAAGTCAATTTTTAAGTGGGACTTTTACCTATGTGATTATTGTGGGTACTCTATTTTTTGTATGCCAATTTTTAAGGGTATTATAAATTTACTATGGTATCACAGCCAAAATGGGTTGTGGGTTTGTTTTGTTATAAAGGTTATTATTGCTCCACACATTTACGAGCATTTGTCGGGTTTTCGGAAATTTAACACACCCACAAATGAAAGAGTGCGTTAGATATATTCCACATCGAACACTTAAAAAATTAAACTCTTGTATGTGATTGGATGGATACTCTACCCTCAAAAGCCGATTTTCAAAAATAAGTTATACTGAAGATAATTTTTGCAAATATAAATTTAACACATTTGTTACGCGTCTGAGTACAATTTTCAGAAAATTATCTAACAAATTACCCATACTAGAAGATGCAACTTAAAAACTTATATATTGGTCTTTATTTGTGTACTGATTGCAGTTTGAGTACCAAGATTGGCTAGCAGCACAAGCAGGAGTACCACCAATTGACGAAGTGGAGAAATCTATTATCAAGGAATTGATGAAATTCGTAGTTTCTCAACAAAATGAAAGGTTCAGGGATGAATTTGATGTCGAAGCAGTGCTTGGCGATGGTTAAACATGATCCGAGCAGTGCTTTGCGATGGTTATTTTGAAGTTGTGTTTAAAATTGAATGTGTGAATTGTTTTAAATCCCAAAGACCTTAAGTTTTTAAAATATTAGTCGATTCCAGTTGCAGTGTTCAATTAGTAATAAAACTTTTGGTGTTTTAATTATTCATGTTGATATGTATGTTTTTGGCATTTTTTTCATTGATTTTATAAGTTGATTAGGAAATGAAATTTTCAACCTCATAAATTTTACATGAAAAATATATAGGTAGAACTTCTTATATTTGTTTCATGAAAAATGAATATGATAAGAGGTTTTTACGTTCATTATGTGTTGACGAATGTATTTTTTGAAAAAATAATTCATAAATATCTATTTGTGTGTAAGTATATAGATTTTCTATGTGTAAATATATAGATTTTCTTTTATGCACCAAAAATTAATCGGTTGGGAAAAAATAAAATTGATGATGCATGGTACATTACGCTTGTATTTCTTTTAGTTCCTCTTTTTGCATATTAACAGATGAGATGTAAGTATTTCTATTAGTTTTATTTCTTGTGATTAATATTAATGAGATGTAATTATTTATTTTATTTCCTTTTTTTTTTCTATAAACACAAATGAGCTTTGTAATCTTTATTTTGTGGATGTACCACGTTTGAATGTATGTAATCTTCTCACATCTTTACATTTCTACATTGACCCAGTTTGATAAGGGAATGAATTCCATGATCTAATCCCTCCAAATCCAAAAATTAATTAATTGAGATAAGGCAAATATTTATATTGATTACTCCAAAAACATGCAAATAATAATAGCTAGCAAATATTCAGGAGAAATGTGTAGTTTTATTCGGTAAGAATCGAAAATCGATTTTAGTGACTTCTACTAATCTAAAAAATTGTCGCGTCCCGAATTCGCATAAATCCGGGGGACACCAGAATAAAAAGAATAATAGTAATAAGAATCATAAATAACGAGATGCATATGAAAATAAATACATATACAATTCTACATTCATATCAAACCCAACAATACAATGAAACTTCATATATATATATATATCAAGTCCAATAGTAGTTATAGCAATCAAAAGTAACAGCTGCAGTACACAATCAGATTACATATTATATAATACTAAAAAGCAAGTAGGAAAGTTAGCGTCAATACTACATAAAAGAAAGTTTCAAATAACAGACTCGACAAAAATAAATGTACATATACAAATATGAGTGAGGCCACATCTTCTGAATCAAAATAATCATCATAGCAATTACGTCTTGCTGAGCATGGACCGAGCTAGCCTCCGCTCCTACAAAACAAATATGAGCAACAATATACAAAAAGAAAATATACGTATTAGATGGACAATCAATAATGTAAAAATAAGATTATGCAGCATAGAAATGTATATTACATGCTCGCATAAAATACATATGTACATGCTTATGGAATGTAAGTAAGTACATATGCTATCAAACTTCAAATGCTCAAATGTCAACTAATGTCATGGTAACTCAATAATAACTCCAACTACGACTCAAGTAGAAAGGTGGGACTAGTATCTCTCGAAGGTTTTAAGGCTACCAACATGTATCACCTACAATCGACACATCTTGTGCGACGTGAATTATAGGTCCTACTTTAAGGTACACAAATGCCTAGAGTTATCAAAGGCTTCTTCTTGTGCAGGTTTCCCGGCTCTCACCATGAGGGTATATGTCCCAAAACTTATCCCGCTCCCTAAAGGGTTAAAATCCCAAAGGTGTTTCTCGAAAAATGCGATACTAAAGTTTTGAAAAGAAATCAAAAGACTCAATTTATATCATGGTAATGATAATGAAAATGAGACCCGTGTTCATGATATTCATACTTTTTAATTATTTGCCCGCGTAGTATACTTTAATGCCTTGAGTAGCATGCTTTTAAATATCTACAAAAGGCTTGCTATTTTCCTAGAATGGCATACTTTAAATTTTTCCAAATGTTCCTGAATTCTCCATGAGTTTTACAGCGAGGTTATTATAACAAATAAGCATGAATAGCTAATAAAAATCATGAATAATCCTACAACATGATAACAACCAACAGTAAGGCAATAATTAAATTGTGGTAATAATAATCATGCCCCGCAATGTCATATGATAATATTGATGAAACAATATATAATGCCACACAAATATGTTATATTGATATTGAGGTAACAATACCCTTAAGAATATTGATAGATAATATTTATGCTATGAAATTTGTCACAATAATATTGGGGAAAATAATATTAACGCCAGATAATTTCAACCATATGATTGCCACTAAATTACTAAAATAGTAAAGCCCAAAAATAGCAATGAAATGCTATAACATACTTAAATACGATTTATCAATTAGAAGTTATTTTAGCAATTCACAAAACCCAAAATATATAACACGACATGTGAATACATGTCGATATACACACATCCTCATAATTAAATTGCTATTCGTAATCTACTTGTACTTTAGAAGTCACCAAAACCAAAAGTCCTTTTGCAAAGCCTCATCAAAAACCATCAAAAGTGTCTCGCTTCACCCCGCGATTTTATCTAGGAGAAGAATACGAATTATCGCGCCCCGAATCCCGCGAAAAACCCAGGGACACGAGTATTTTTGTGTTTTTCTTTTAGAAGACAAAAAGAAAGAAAATTTTTATTAAACAGAAAAATAAAATTGTAAACATATTTTTCTACAGCTATTTCATCAATGCATTTAATCGCCTCTGCAGAATGATACTACTCACAATCTACAACATTCCACATCAATACAATAAAAGTAAGTTGGTCTAGAACTGAAAGACGTAGGCCAACACCAACGCCAATATATATATATATATATATCATAAACTTGCATGTTTACGGATACAATACTACAAGCATGCTTGTCAAAATGGAATGATATGGGAATGTATACATATGTTCTCGATCTCATAAAGGACAAGAACATATCTATACTTTCACTTTTTATACAACTTTTACATCAATGTCTACTATAACTATATCAAAGTATGCTTCTATAAAAGTTTTACAAAATGAAATACTACAACAAGAGAAAAATAAGGCTCTATAAATAAAATATCATCTTTGTCTTCTCTTCATCTGTCATAGTGAGCCAAAAGATATATATATATATATACAAGTATAATGCGGTATCATCAATGATACTCGATATCTACCTCTGAACCTATAATACACTTTATAGGAGAAGAAAATGGGAAAGAGTAACGGTTAGACAACCTGCAAAACGTAAACATGAGTCTAAGCAATATGTGAAACATATATGAGCATGAATACAAATAGCATAACTGAAATGTAAATCATGAAATGGATATATAAACTATATATAAATGCAATGTATGTCTCTTCTGTGTACAACTACACTACACCACATGCTTGCCACTTCGACACCATTTTGGACATGTATCTACGCCACTTCTTAAAACTGGCGATGACTGCCGCTAAGTTCCATGACTAACTACGCCGGAAACAAAGCCTTCATTTACCCTTTGCCTACACAACGTCAAGTAAATGAATAATCGCTAATGCAGGTCTTCCGTCTTTCACAGTAAGGCTGTAGGCCTCATTGCTACTTTATTTAAAATAGCAATACACTATCCTAAACAAATATTCTTCTCTACCCTCAATGTAAATGCCATAATCTTCTACTCATGTATTTTACATCACTACTCATGTTATGCATACTCTTCGTAATATGGATAATATGCTAACAATGAACTACGAACATTATATGTAAATGATAAACAACAATATGAATAACAAGTGAATTTTAACTATGCAAGTTAAATAAATCATATTATTTCTTCTACTAACATCTACTCCAAACATAATCCTTATGAATGTAACAATTCACGTTCGTCTACGGTATCTTATGAGTCTACCATTCAAGTTAGAGTTCATCCTACCAAAAGGATTGTGTCAATTCTCTTTTTCTTCTACAGTATCATGCATGTATACATATGGTAGATTCTTAAGTTTACGTAAAGCTTGTTGTCTACCGTACCTACAAAAGCGCTAGACGCCCCCATGAGACTTTATAAGCAAAAACTCCAAATTCTCCTCTTCTTCTATCTACAATTCGATCTATCAAATGGAATCAAATCGTCGAATTTCAAGACATAAAAATGATTTATTCTTCATAAGAAAGAAGAATATCAAATAAAATTTCACGTACGAAAGGTTTACGGAAATCGAGAGAAAGTCTAACGAAAATGATGAAAGAAAAACATACATAGATACGATCTCTATATTCCTAGGATCAAGGATCTATGCTTAAATTTTTTATTTGCATTTGGGAAATAGATCAAATCGAAGCTTCTATCACTTCTCCTTTTTTTTTCTCTCTCTCTCTCTATATATATATATATATCGGGAAAAAATAGGGTAATAGGAAGAAAATTAGTTATAAAGTCAGATTACACTGAGGTCTACAACATTTGTTCCCGTTGACTGGGTGTATCGGTACACCACTTGGTGTGCCGGCTCTCAGTGAGCCTTTCGCTATTCTTTGTAAAATATGAGTGTAACGGTACACCAATTTGGTGTACCTGTACACCATTGAGTACCGTTACCCCACTTTGGTGTGACGGCTTCCAGTATGCCTTGAGTCTATTTCCTCTTCATAAAAATTTTGGGTGTAATGGTACCCCAATTTGGTGTACCGATACACCACTGGGTACCTGCTACTCCTCCTAGTGTGCAGACTCCCAATGTACCTTGATTCCACTTCTTTCTTCTTATTAACCTAGTATAACGGTACACTAAATTGATGTACCGGTACGCTACTGAGTACCATTACACCACTGGGTGTAATGGCTTCTAGAGAGTTTCAATCTGATTAAGTGATCCATGTACTGTTACACAGGTTTGGTATACCGGTACACCACTGTGTAACGGCATACCCCTAAGTATATTGACACTCTGACAAAACAATATTTTCTCACTAACAACTACCCAATAAAATTTTCTACTGGGCGTTGCACTACGCCCGCAAGGGGTGGCTTCCTTTTGACCTCCGCAACCTGACCGGTCAAGTTGAACCCCACGGTCGTAGTGGCAAATACTGTTATCACAACATATTATTCATAATAATAATATTATATCATACTATATAATATTATTGAAATGAAAAAAAATTTATTTGGAATTTCCGAGACATTACATATGCGGTGGAGGACAAAGCCCTCTTCTACTTCTCGATTACATCTTTTCACCAGAAGGTTAAAATTGAGGTGGAAATGCCCATATGTTATTCACGATATCGGCTCATATGACACATACAAAATTTATGACCCGAATTCCCACTAATGCCATAATTTTTAAGGTTAATGGCTATCATTTGAAGCCTTATTATGATAACCTCTATGAGCCAACAGATAAGATGAGTCTTGTCAACTCGTATTATAGTGATTTTTTATTGGAGGGTATTAACTTTTTCTGCCGAGTCGAACTCGATTTTGGTCTTAGACTTCAACTCAAGTTTAGCTTGAGTTTGATTCCAAATATGCTGATTTTATCAAAATTTGGGGACTATTCTTGCTCCAACTTAAAAACTTTAAGGATCTAGTAGAATTTTTTTTGTTACATCGGAGCCTGTAGACGAAAAGAGGAGAATCGAGCCCTTGACCTTCTATGTATGAATTTGGATTCTAACCCCCTAGGCTACCTAATCCTTATATACAATATACAAGAATTGTTTAATTAATTACATGGTTCTTTATGGTGGTGCATATCTATTTATGTATACAACTAATAGGGTTTCAAATGAACTTAGCCGATCCTTGGATTTTTTGTGCTAAGGTTGTTTACTTAATGAGAACTACTTTTTTATTCAAGCTTCGCTTATTTATAAATAAAAGAGCCCAATCATGTCCGACCTTGTTCATGAATGCTCGATTATTTTACATCATAAGAAATCCGTATTAGAAGGATTTCTTATAAAGTTAAAACTGAATGACAATTTATTAGCATATATATGATATATAAAATATTTACATAACTATATAACTTTATTTATTTTTAAAAAATATATTATATT